>JAASFZ010000529.1:0-15882 GCA_023334075.1 Globisporangium nunn | reverse complement strand
GGAACCCAAAGCTGGTGGACAAGAAGGTCGTTCTCAAGTGCACCAGGAACGTCTTGCGCTGTACCAACAGTGGATGCAAGGCCAACTTCTGGAACAGGGACGTCAATGCTGCGCGGAACATGCTGGAGCTGCTCAAGAGCGGACTGAAGGGAAAGCACGGAGCGAGACGGCTGAGAGCATTTCGGCGAGGTCAGTAGTGCAAGTCACGTAGTTCTAAAAGTGGCTGGAAAGACTCGCAGCGTACGCGTTGTGGGAACGCGTAGCCAGCCACATCCACATATTCAGGCATAGGGACCAGTTGGATTTTTTCAGTGCCAGCAACAATAAAAAGAGCGCAACAAGTGGCAAGGAATGCTGGTCCACATCGAGGAGCTTCTCAGCACTGGCAGCGACACCAGTGCGCCTGCTGCTGTTGCCGCCACACAGAAGAAGCAGATGAAGAAGCGCCGACGCGAGGGCAGTGGCGAGCGCCTCGCGGCGCCCAAAGCCTTCAAAAACGCCTACCTGCACTTCTCGATGGCGCGCCGCGCAGAGGTGGCCGCGCTGTCGCCGGACTGGACGGTGCAGCAGGTGTCGGCGGAGATCGGTCGGCAGTGGAAGGCGCTCTCGCAGCAGGAGCGCAAGCCATGGGTCGAGCTCGCGCAGTTCGACAAGGCGCGTTTCCATACAGAGCTGGAGCAGTACCTCGAGAAGCGCCGCGCAGTGGAGGTGCGCACGTGTTCGCTTGCCGCCATCGGCGCATCAATCACACGGTAACTGGTCCTGCTGGCTGCTGAGTCTAGTCAATGCACCTGTGCAGGGCGCCACTCCTGTCAAGCGCAGGAAGGGCAAGAACCAACCCAAGCAGCCAGACACAGCGTACATCTGCTACTGGCGAAGCAAACGGCTAGAGCTACTCAGCGAGAACCCGAACATGGAACCTGTGATGGTCTCAAAGGAAGTTGGGCGACACTGGAAAGCGCTTTCGGCTGAGGAGCGGCAGGTGCGGTTGTTTTGGTCGCTAGATAATTGGCGATGGCCAAGCGCATGTTGTCTCACTTGATACCGGCTTGTTTGGTTGCAGATATGGCAGGACTTGTCAGCTCATGATAAACTGCGCTACCAGCAGGAGATTGCATTGTATCGAGAACCCGCACAGGTGGGTTTGCTCGCTTGGCCGATATTATAGTTGTGCGCCTAACCCTCGCTTCTCCGTGCAGAAGGCGCCTTCGTCCGTGACGAGAAAGGTGCTCAAGGACCCGTATGCGCCGAAGGCACCGAAGACGGGCTTTCAACTGTTCATGAGTCACAACCGCGAGAGCTTCACGCTTCTCAACATGACGCTCAACGAGTTCCGCGTCGAGATGAGTCAGCTCTGGAAACGGCTGAGCGAAGACGACAAAAGCGTGTGGTACTCCATGGCCAAACAAGATCAACTCCGCTACGAGGCCGAGGTAAACGCGTACACTCCACCGGCATACCTATCTACCAACGTCGTACGCGCACGCAAACGCTTGGAAGAGCTAAAAAAGATCGCCAAGGGTGACACGAGCGCGCCGCAGTTGCCGATGGCGGCGTACCACATCTACCTCACGCACAGGCGCCGAGAAATCCAGCTTCAACAGCCTCGGCTGAAGCACAACGAAGTAATGCGGCAGGTCGGTTTGTCCTGGAAGGCACTCAGCGCGTTTGACCGAGAACCGTATCTGCGGAAAGCGGAACAAGACATCAAGCGCTTTGAGAAGGAAATGGAGCGGTATCTTGGTGAGCAGACATCGCCTAGTGTCAGCAGTGGACTGGACGACAGTTATGGTACCGAGAGGCAAGTTGAACCCGAGCGGCCGAATGGAAGGAAGCGCCGCAAGCCCGCAGACGCGGTCGAGATGGCAGTGAAGAGCAGGAGAAAGAAGACCCCCGAGACTCCTCGGCAGCCGCAGACAGCTTACAACCTCATGTACATGTCCAAGCGAGCGGAGATTCTCGCGTCGTACCAGATGTCGCACAACGAGTGTTCCGCGCTCTGCGGACGTATGTGGCGGCAAATGTCGGAGCAAGAGCGAGAACCGTACCACCGCATGGCTGAGGAAGACAAACTCCGGTACGAGTCCGAGATGCGAGAGCACCATGCACGACTGGAGCAGTCACGGCTGGAAGAGGCAGAGGCAGCTCGGAAGAAGTCGCTCGGGTTCCGGCACTTCTTGAATGCAAAGCGCCGAGGAAACGAAGATCTGTCTTACGACGATGTCGCTGCGGCCTGGAACAGTATGTCCGAGTCCCACCACACGATCTGGGAAGAGCTCGCTTCGGAGCACGTAGACGTTGATAGAGGTGCTCACGAAGTAGCATTGAACGCGGATGACGAAGACGAGGAGCAGCGGCGGTTGGAGGAGAGCGCACATGTCGTGTTGGCGTCACGCAATTTGCCCCAAGACAACAGCGCCGACGACAACGGCGACGACGATCCCGATTATCGCTCGGGCCACTTTCCGTTCGACTCGAGTCACTCGGATCGATGCACGAGCCTTGATCTTCGTTCGGGTGGGTCCGACAACTCCCGCTCGCAGCAGCACTCGCTTGGTTTTCGGTATTTCGTGGAGTCGAAGAAGACCGAGCACTTTGGCGAGCGGGATCGGTGGACCAGTGCGATGTGGGTGGCGGAATGGGAGTCACTGGGAGAGTCCCATCAAGCTTTGTGGGAGGAACTGGCGGAAGAGCATGCAGTAGAAGTCATGGGCGACGCTGACGACGATGACGACGACGTCACAGTGCACCGACAGCGCGCGCACGACGCCAGTAGCGGAGCGCGCATGCCGGACTTGGATCCGGATGTGTTTGTTGGCCGCGCTTTTGTGTAGATGGCGGTAATGTGTGGCATATACGCGGCCACGTGATCTCTTGTCGTCGCTCCCGCTGCTGCTCTCGCTGCTGCTGACGTCGCTTGCAGCCTGTTAATTGGGCACTACTCAATTCTGAACCAGTGCAAGCAGAGCGAGTGTGGCATTGAAGTGGTCGCCCTAGCAGTCAGTACCTGTTCAACAAATCGTGTTGGCTACGTGGCGGTCGGATCGCAATCTTTCGCGATCACGCACATGGCGCCGTCCACGACCAAACGGAGTCCCCGCCCCTCTTTCGTCACGAGTGCCACGTGTGAGTTGCCGTTCAGCAGCACGAGGAAGCCGCTATCTGAGAGTGCGCAGATTTTCGCCTGCAAGTAAGTCACTGGGGAGCTGATCTTGTCGCCGGGCGCCTGTTGAATCGAAGAGTGCTGGGTTCATACAGGCGTGCCTCCAGGCTGCTCACACCGGGTCCACGTGGAAGCGCTTCGCGATCTCACGACGTTCGCGTAGTTGCTGTTGCTGTTAGTGCCGCCAACAACCTCGTCGACTCGCTCAGTCACGCGGATGTGCTCGGTGTTCACGCACATGTCCATTGGCGTGGTCGTGACCATGCACGAAAACTGGCGCTCAACTGGGGACATTTCACAGTACCACATGGGAATGGCGTGGGTAGCTCACGGCGCTCTGGACGTTCGCTTGGTGTGCGACCTGCTGGTGCGGCAAAGGCGATACAGCGCCGAGTAGCTGAAGGTTAAGGCGGAGGAGGCAGCGGAGCTGTACCGCCTGCTGCAGGCACTGGTTCAATCAGCCTGACCGCACGCGGTGCGACAAAGTGCAGCAGCTCAGCGGCTCGGCGAATATGAGCGCACTCATATTTGCCGGATACGCGTTTTGATAGAAAGTCGTGGTCGTAGTAGACATCGTCGTGGTTGAGGACGTCGGCGTGTTCGCGGGCAGTGTGGCCAACGGTCTCATGGGCGATTGAGGGCGCGGCGACCACGTCACCGTCGGAGGCGCGAGTTGCTGCTGTCTGCTATCGAGCTGCTGCGAGCTTGCGCAGCAGGCTTTTCTGAGACCACCTGCGCACTGCGAAGAACGGCCGCGGCCACCAGAGACGATACTTCGAGCTCGTCCGGCACGAACGCGGCGCGCACCGCCGCTGCTGTCGTCTGCACTGCTTCGTGCTTCGCCATGCTTGGCAAAGTCTCTCACTGTGTCCTTTGCGGGTCATCCCGTTTGTGGTCTCCCGAGCAGCGCTCTTGTGCATGGTTTGCCCATTGTTTTGGCTCGAATGTGCACATGCCCCGGCGCTGCGCGGATCCGGGCGCAGAGACTGTACAAAGTGCTTCAACTCAAGGGGATTAGTGCAGAGCAGGTGCATCGTGCGGGTTTTGAGCCAAGCAATGGACAAATACGAAGCGCGTTTCAGACACGCGGGTTTCTCAGAAGTGCGTTTTAGAGAAACGAAGTCCAGATGTGCTTTCAAAAAGGAGACTAGATTGCACTCAAAATAGATCTGGTGGTTTCTAGCCGTTTCTATTCTAAAATAAATTTCATCAGTGGTTTCAACTGCAGCATATCTTCACCGGGGATCCGGAGATCACTTCTCAACTTCGCAAGTAGAGTGCACGACTTCGTCAGAGGGCAAACAAATCTTTGCACGTGCGCGACGCCGGACAGACTATCTCGCAGATCGCCACACCCGAACCGAGAGCAGAGCAATGGATTTTGATGCTACTGCTGGTTTGCTGGAACCCACGACCCTGGCTGCGCTCAGTGAAACACCTCCCGTTGCAAGCATCGACGACCCCGCACCGCTTTCGGCACCCGTAGCACCAAGCATTGTTGTGCCCCCGCTGCCGTCAGTGGATGATGTTCTTCTGGACACCGTCGATTCGACGAACTCGCCTGCAGTGACTGCATTGGTTCTCGCATCCACCGCGCCGCCCGTCTCTCCAACCGTATCAGTCGCTCAAATCATGGCACCAGCAGTGAGTACAGACGCTGGAACCGCCGGACTGAAGGCAAAGGTGGACAGGATCAAGCCGCAGATAGGTATGAACGGTGGCCGCTGGACGGATCAAGAGCATCAGAGCTTCCTCGCCGGACTTCGACTATACGGACGCGAATGGAAGAAAGTGGCATCGAAGATCAAGACGCGCACGTCGGCTCAGATCCGCAGCCACGCACAAAAGTACTTTGCAAAGCTTGCACGCGATGACGAGATGCGGAAGCACAGTGGGCTTATGCATCTGCCGGACGGGAGCACTGCGACGCATTCCGTGAACACTCTGTGCGGCTACTACAGCGATGGTGGCTCCTCCCCAGCACCCAACAGCGGAGACGACACAGACTCGAGTCAGCACTCTGGTGGACAATGCATCACTCCTGACAAAGATGCCATCCCCTGTGCATCCTCTTCCCAGTCCTCACCAGCATTTCAACCGGCCAACTCCACACTTCCATCGACTTTGTCTGGCCTCTTCGTCTCAGCATTGAAGCAGCAAGAACAAACCCAGCAGTCAAAGAAGAGAACGCGAGTCGCCGCCGCGATTGACACCACGTTGTCATTGCAGCCTCCTTCGAAGTCGTCGTCAAGTGCTTCAAAACACCGGAAGACCATGGCGAAGGAAGGCGGCAGCGTAGGTCTTCTTCCTTCGCAGGAAGAGCTGCTGGAGAAGGTGTCTCCGAACATCCGCCAGCGCCTCTCGAGCCTCATCGAAGCTGAGCTGTGTGCGCTTCAGGTGCTCTCCTGCTCTGCGCTGCTCCAGCAGCAACACAACCACGGCGGGGCGTGGGAGACGCAGCGGAGTCCGCACTCCGGTGACATCCTGAATCTTACCACCAGCCTGCCTGTAGGCGCGGCGACTGCTTCTGCAACTGGAAGCGCCAAGTTCCCAGGTCCGAATTCGCTGGGGCATGCGATGATCAAGACAGAGCCGATCTCGACTATGTCCTCTATCTATTAAACCTCGAAGGCTGCCATCATCCGCACGCTCATGCGTGCGCAACACTGTAACAAAGACATCTGTATACGTACTGAAAGCTTAAAAGTTCCATGAGCACTGCATACTGCCTGCCACACCACGACAGTAAAGACCAACTCGAGGCGGTGATGATGGCCAAGTTGTCCGATGTCACTTGTCCTCGTCCCTGTGAAGCTGCGATGTAAGAAACAAGTCTAGGATATGCGCTGCGGCAGATCGCGGACTGATGTATCCTCTGACCAAGTCGTCGTTCATCTTTTCCGCCTTGGCCTTCACCGACGCGTTTTTCGCCATCGACCGCATGAGCTGCTCACTCAGCTGGTTCCACATCCACTTGGAGCTCTGCGCGTTGCGCTTCTTGGCGATCTGTGACAACATTATACAATAAGCTTGCTGTTTTTCCACCTGCTCGTGGATCTGTCAAAAGCGCGACGTACTTTGTTCAGGTCATTCATGTTCGTTCGGTACTCTTCGATCACATCCCAGATCTTGTCGATTCCTTTCTTCTCGATGGCTGAGCACAGCTTGACCTGCAGCATCAAAAGCCACGGTTGACAACACCGTCAGTCCGTCTCCAGGCAAGCGGATTAGTTATACTTTCGCTGTACGTTACCTTCGGTTGCCAATCCGGATCCTTGCGCCGCATCAGCTGAAGGGAATGCATGTAGTCGACCGCGGCATGCTTCGCGACACTAAGAGAAGAGAGAACAACGATAAGTTAGTTACCAGTAATCACAGTCAGTCGTGTGGTGTCTGGCGACTGTGCATCATGCGGAGTTTGCACCTTTCAAGCGCGCCGTCCGCCTTGTTCACAACCACGAGATCCGCAATCTCCATGATCCCTTTCTTCGACCCCTGCAGTTCGTCTCCTCCGGCGGGCGGTACCAGGAGCATGACCATGTCGACCGTGTCGTCGATAACGATCTCCGACTGCCCCAGCCCGACGCTCTCAACGAGGATAATGTCGTAGCCCGCGGCTTCGCACAGCAGCACAATGTCATTCGTGTGCTGCGCGACACCACCAAGCGTCCCGCGTGACGGCGAGGGGCGCACAAACGCGTTCGGATCGTTCGAGAGATGCGTCATCCGCGTCTTGTCGCCGAGGATCGACCCGCCCGAGCGTGACGAGGACGGATCTGCCACATGAGCACGCGCGGCGTCACTTCTTCATATACTCATCCCCACCGCCGCCACCAGTTTTGCAGACGCAAGCCATGATCCCTACACACCGATTGCCAGGACAGCCACCTTATGACTCTTCGCAGTGAGAAATTGACCGAGCGTCTCGATAAAGGTGGACTTGCCGGCGCCAGGCGGTCCCGCGATGCCGACGCGGAACGTCGGGAGGCCGCGGAACTCCTTCTCCTGCGCGCTCGCCTCGCGCCGGTGGGTGAGCACTGCGTCCAGCAGCAGCTCCGCCTGCTGCTCGTCCGCCTTCAGCGAGGACTCCACTGTTCTCCAGCACGCGAAGACACATAGAGTGTGCATTTGAGAGAGAGAGAGAAAGAGAGAGGCATCGCGGCCGTCAGCTTCGCTTTGGAGCGGTTAGTGAACGAAGGAGATAGCACGCACCGAGCGTGATGGAGCGGCTGAGCGCCGTCCGATTGCCGGCCAAGACGCCGTCCGCGAGCCGCTGCGTCTCGGGTCGCATCGTCGGCGCGCCGCCGGTGCTGAGCGCTGCGGCACCCGCGCCGTGCAATCGTCGCGGGAGCGCGCGCAGCGGCAGTAGGCGGCTCATGGCAATGCCGCAGGTGATCACCATCCGAGAAGAAATGTGGTCACTCGATAAGGTGCGAGGATATCGGATTTAGAGCAATCCTCACAGTATACTATCACGTGGACCACACCGTCCAGAGCTGCCCAGGAGTCAGAGCACAAAGCACAAACACACACACACGCGCGCGGGACTTCCACATTCCAGCAAGCAGGCAAGCACCAAGAAAGAGGTCGAGGGACGCCGCTACCACGCTCTCCGTCGACACCCGAGCGAGCGAGCGAACGAACAAAGGAACAAAGGAAGGAAGCGCGGAGACACCAGCTGCGCGCGCGCCTCTGCGGAAACCAGCGACCCCTCCCCCTTTTCACACCCCAACTTCCAACTCCCACACCACCCACCAAGCCACGCACTGAGCGACCATGGGGCAGAAGTGGTCGAGTAGCGGACTGCCCGGCGGCGGCGACTTCTACGTCGGTCCGATCTACGCGACAAGCTTGAGCCACGACCGACAGACCGAAGTGCGCCTCGGCGGCAGCGACGGGGGCTCCTCCGCGACGACCGTGCAGATCGGTCCGCGCGGCAACCTGCCGCTGCTCGACGTGCCCTCCAACATGCGCAAGCAAGATGTGTTCAAGCGGCTAGGCGTGGTGGTGAAGACGAGCGGCAGCCGCCTGATGCAGAACGCCGAGGTCGTGATCACAGATTACTACCGGCTTGAGGGCAAGCGTCTGGTGCCACGCAACCGCGTGCAGGGACCGAACCCGACGAACTGGCAGGGCGTGAAGGGACCGGCGGAGGCGAGCACGGGGTTGCGCGTCGGCGACACGCTGTACGCGATCAACCACCGCCTCGTGGTGAACAAGTCCAAGGGCCAGGTGCTGCGTCAGATCAACTCGCTGCTAGACAAGAGCGACGGCACGCCCGTGATCCTCACGTGGAAACACACGGAGGAGATCGACGCAACGCAGTGGGAGCTGGAAGTGTGTCTGCCGCCGCCCGAGGGCGAGTACGTGCAGCTGGAGAACGAGTGGGGGCCGGCGCGGCCGACCAAGATCTCCTCTGTCTCCATCTAAGCAACATGCCGTGTCGTCACGCACTGCAACCCCCGAGCGTCTCTGCGTCCGTCGCTCCTGAGCCCCGAAAATGAAGAACGTGTACATGACGCCAGCAACCAGAGCGAGAGAGCGAACGATCGGGCGCGCGCGAAGGAAGCCGTCGTCAAATCCCTTCCTACCTCCACCCCACCACCACCACCAACCAACCACAAAAAACACACTTCCCCCTCCAATCCCATTCGTCGTCGCCGTCGTCGTCGTCGTCAACTGCCGGTCGTCGAGGGCTGAACAGCGCGCTGCACCTCTCCTCTCAGCGGAAAGAGCGAGCAGGCGGCGGCGGCGGCGAGGCAAAGAGGCGAGAAGGAGAAGAAGGCGAACGAGAGAGAGAGAGAGAGAGAGAGAAAGAGAGAGAGAGAGTGAGAGAGAGAGAAAGAAAGCGAGAGAGAGAGGCGGTGATGACGAGCTCTCGTGCGAGTGTCCAGCGCTTCGACCTGCCGGGTGGGTAGAGATGGCGCGATATTATAATATTTCTTTGTCATGCTCGTGCTCGCTGAGCTAGCTAGCTGTCTGCTGCCTTCGTGTCCTGACAGCGGTGCCGTCAGGAGATGCGACGCTCCGCTTTTCGCTGGAACGAGGCGCCGCTGATCGTACAACTCGACAACGTAGCGTTCACGACGTGGATTTCTATTGTAGCAACTGCGCCTCGAGTCCTACAACCAGCCTCAAGTTGCAGCCGAAGCTACCGCGCGACTGACTGACTGCCTGCCTGACTGCCTCGCGGTGATGTGGAACGGCGAAGCGAGCGCACGCCCGCTCCCTTGGCTGTCTGGTCTCTGGCTGGAATCGCGACGCAGACGCCCTTCTCACTCGAATACCATGAGCTTCTTTAGTCGCTCGAACATGCCAAACGTGATGCCGACCATCGGAACCACCTTCATGAGCTCCGGCGTGAGTCCGCGGTAGAAACCCTGGATGCCTTGAGTACGCAGCAGCTCGGTCGCGATGCCCAATGGGGTCGGCGGGATACCGTGGAGGTTCGCGTGGATGCCCGAAATCTGCAGACGCCGGCGCACGACGTCGATCGGGAACGTCACGAGCGACGACGCGATGCCGGCGAGGCCACCGCACACCAGCGTGTCCACGACACTTAGGTGGTGGCTCACCTCCTCGATGTCGTCTTCACCCAGCACGATACGTCCTTTCCGGAATGCGACCACGCGCGCTTTCAGCGTCTCATAGAGCGTGAAATTGATCGCGAGGTTGGGCACCGTGACCGCGAGCGTCGCGCCGAGACCGCGGTAGAGCCCGCGCACGCCCTCCTCCGCGCGGATGCGCTGTGCCGCGTGGCGGATACCGTGGTAGCGGATGTCTGAGTTCAGCTGCGTCGCCAGGCGCGTGCGGATGAGGTCGATCGGGTAGCACGCGATGGTCGCGGTCGCGCCGGCCACCGCGCCGGACGCAAACTGGGTCGTCCACGAGTTCTCCGAGAAGAGCGGGTGGTGGTACGCGATGATCGCGGTTTTGACCGACTCGAACGTAAAGAAGTTGACCGCCGAGTACGGGAAGCGGTGCAGCACGCTCGCACCGTTGCCCTTCCAGAACGCGAGCACGCCCTCGTTCTTGAGCACCTTGGTGAAGGCGCCGAAGACGCTCGAGGAGAACTTGTCCGTGTGACGCGTGGATACCATGCTGTGTACCTGGAAGAGGATCGTGAGGCGGCTGAGCGGGGCCGTGACGGTCTTGCCGATGCTACCGGCCACGCCGCCGGCGAATAGCACGCTCGAGTGGCGCAGGAACTGCGTGCGCGTGTCCTGCTGCAGCAGATCCACGTCCACGTCGTCCGTCTCGGTGCACACATCTGCCGTGTCGCCGAAGCTCACGACGCCCGTGGTGTGGCGGCGAAGCGCCACGCGCGCGGCGGCGACCGGCGCGCCCTCTGCCTGACTGTCGCTCGTCATGCGATGTCGCTCGCTCCCGTCGAAATCCGGCGGGCTGAGCTGAGCGTACACGACGCTCGCCCGCAATGAGAGAGAGAGAGAAAAAGAGAGAGTTGTGGCTTGAGGAGAGCCACAGCTCGCAGGAATAGGCATTCGAAGGAGGGGAGAGCGGAGAAAACAGGCAGTAGCGCTGGCATCAGGGAAAACAAACTTGCCGGAGCAGCACCGATGCCTTCGCGCCAAAGCCATCATTCACTAACTCGACCCGGCACTGGCCGACTCCGACCAGCCGAGGGGGGCGGCTGCCATGGCGGAGGACATGCGCACGAAGGCGTACCCGCCGCTGCCGCCCAAGGGCAGCGGCCCACGTATCGCCATCGTATTGCCCACGGCGGGCGACCTGCGGCTGCGCTCGCTGCTGCCTGACGCCTTCCAGCAGCAGCTCGTGGTGCATGCGTCCGCCGCCGCCGCGCCGCTCTACGCGCGCTTCGTGGTCGTGCGCAGGTTCATCGTCATGTCGAGCGACGGCGACCTCTTCACGCAGACGGTGCGCGCGACGCTCGAGCTCAAGGACCTCCCGCGCCAGCAGTTGCTGGCGCTCCCGAGCATCTCGCCATGGGACATCGTCAAGGTGCTCGACCTCGTGCAGTGCTTCTCCGCGAGCGCGAGCTGGGAGCTCGTGCGCGTGCGCTGGAAGAGCGGGATGGTCACGTGGTTACCGATCGAGTTGCTCCAGCGGAACTTCGCCAACCTGTTGCAAGAGTTCTACGTCAACAGCATCAACTCGTGGGGGTTCCGGGACCGGATCTACGCGGAGAGCATCCACCGCTTCCAGACGGAGGTCGAGCTCTGGCTGCACCACGAAGAGTTCCGCAAGTTCTACCAATACTTGCGGCAGCGCCGAGCCATGGGCGCTGCTGGCGAGTCGACGTACCGGCATGACACTTTAGCTGATACCACGAACAGCTACCGACCTCATGCTCCAGACGTAAAGCCCGCCATGAAGGGGCCAATGTCGCAGTCTCAGTTTGCAAAACCTGTGCCATCACCGCCAGTGCACTCACAAGGAGGTACAGAGCGGGAGCGATATCAGCAACTTCAAGGGCAACTGCTGAGTCAGCAGCGGCAGCAGCAACAGCAGGTAGCCAACCAGCAGCGACAGGAGGAGCAGCGGCAACAGCTCATTCGACAAAAGGCACAGCAGCCGCATCAGCTACAGCCACAGCAGCATGCTCAACATCAGCAACATCGACAAGAAACCCAAGGTACCACTAGACAAAACACAATATTGCAACAGCGAAAAGATGCAAAACGAGCGGGTGCAAAGGAAGTCGACGCACAACAAGGTGTGGCCAACCACAGTGTATCCAGACCGGAGAGAGTGGAGATGGCCTTGACCAAGCCCACGGACCAGTCGACATCAAAAGCACTTCCTCGTGTGCAGCCTCATGTGGTTGAACGAGTTCAAGCACCTACATCCCGTGCAAAGACAACGTCACCTCCTCGCGCGAGTACTGCTCAACCGCAAAGTCAATCTCTAGAGGATTTGAATGTCAACGAGGAAAGTCACCGAGACAACATGCCATCCTCGAAACAATTCAAGCGCTTGAAAAAGCGGCATATACCTGATGACGGAAGCGATAGCGATGACGTCGACGTGGTTTTGCAGAAGGTATCGCGGTCTTCAACACCAGACACTAATTCGTCAACTGGCTCAAGAACAGCTGTTGTGACGATCATTGACGAAGAAGACGAAGCGACAGAGGACGACGCTGACAAGAACGCGCCTGCAGTCATCGGCGACATTCGCTGTGCGTGCGGCGCAGATTCGATTGGAACGTACGCCGGCAAATGGCTTCATTGTTGGAATGACGAGTGTGGTGTCTGGGAGCACGCGGACTGTGTCGGACTGCTCGCCGCTGACGATCTCGCGTCGCGCTACGTTTGTTCGAATTGCGACCCGCTGACGAGTCAAACTCGCCGTGCGGCAGCAAAGCGACGACTTGTCGATTGGTTGTTTCAGTGCTGCGAGAGCAAGAACTCAGTGCAGCTACTCAAGCTGTTGCGCGCCAACCCGAGTCAGGAGGGCACAGGCGGATGGCGAAACGCAAAGGAGCAGAACATGACGCTGTTGATGAAGGCGGCGCGCTCGGGGTTGCTACAATGCGTTCAGTACTTGGTGCACGTGGCAAAAGTCGATGTCTTTGCGGCCGATTCCGCAAGCCTCAACTCACTTCACCATGCAGTCCTTGGTGGCAAGCGCCGGTGTGTGCAGTATCTTCTGAACCAAGAGCCGAAGCTGCTATATCACCAAGACAAGAGAGGTCGAACTCCTTTCCACTGTTTGCTCGCGTCTGCAGCACTGAACGACATTTGCTTGGAACTGATGGTGAAGGACGGGAACTTAGCAGTCGCAGGCGATTTCGAAGCAAATTCTCCGATCCATTACGCGTGTCGAGCTATCACGACCGCGACAGTTGAGATCATCCGGATACTCTTGCAAGACCAGTCCCTGGTACTCCATGAGAAGTCGAGTGACGGTTTTTCGCCGTTCTTGTTGCTGTGCAAAGCTGACACCGGCAAGCTCAGTCATACCATTATGGCTGGGCTAGTCAAAGAGATGGTGAAGATGATGCTCGACATCGATGTGCTCGGGATGTTCTTTGCGACTCGCGCATCGAATGGATGGACGGGGCTTCACTTCGCTGCGGCAGCGGGGAACCACGAACTCGTCTCATTCCTGGCTCGTTGCGAGTTTGTCGACATCCACGCGACGACGACAGATACGTCGGAAACAGCACTCCATGTTGCTGCGAAAGCAGGTCACGCGCTGTGCGTTCGCGAGTTGCTTCAAGCGGGGTCAAAGGAAAACGCAAAGGATGCGCGAGGCTGGATTCCTATGCTGCACGCAGAGAGCGCTGCGTGCATTCAGGAGTTTCTTCCATACAAGCTCACCAAGCAGATCTCGAGATTGAACCGCATGTCTGCCAAGTTTCAGCAGAAAGACGTTGTGCGGCAATGGCAGCGACGGATCGTATTGGACCCGACATGCTTCGACATGGTGAACGACTGGTGTCAGTGCGACCTCGAGAGGATCGAGCGTATGGGCGGCATTTTCCTTCAGAGCCCGTTCATGCTGCGTCTCGACAACAAGCTTGATTATTTGTACAAGTTTGTGTTTCCGGCGCTTCGGGTTCAGCAGCGCAACAGCAGCACCAGCAAATCCGGCGACTCTGTCGACGCTGATTCGTCTCCAGTGAAAGCAGTCGAGAAACCTCGCGAGGGGATTCGGTTTGTTTTTTCGAGTTTGCAGGAGTCGTGCTGGAAGCAGTTCGTTGGGATGGCAAAACGTCTCGAGCCTGAAGCTTTTCGCTCGCCGATGCAGTTCACGAACGACGTCAGTGAGAGCGGCGAGAACGAGGACGACACTAGCCTAAAGTTCATGCTGATCGGCTTGGTCGGCGGCCTATCAGCCACAGCACCGGGCTTTCTTTTACACTCCACGGATGCGCCTGCTGACAGCTCCTTGCATCCGAAGCAGTCCAAGCAGGGGCAACAGAAGTTGCTGCTGGACTTTTATTTATTGGGTGAGCTTGTCGCGCATCTCGTGCTGTACGGCATTTCTCTCAGCGGCATCCTGAACTTCGCACCATCCTTTCTCCGCTGTGTATTCGGGCACTCCACGGCGATGAGAAGCGGAGTGGAGGATGGGATATCGTACAACTCAAGTTGGAGTTTGTACGGCCGAAGCTTCGCGGGTGGCTTTGAGCACGTAATCCCGTGTGTTTTGAAGGTGCTTCACCCTGAAGAGTTTTGCGTCCTCCTCCACGGCCGAACAAACCTGCTTGACGCACGCGCCGTGAAGTGGGAGCGCGCACTGGACTGGACTGCGGCTGGAGGCGATAAGGGAGTGGAGATGCGATCATGGTGGTCGCGCCTCATCTTTGAGCTTGGGATTGAAGAGCAGCAGCTGTTTTTTCTAATGCTTGCAGAGTCGTTTCCAGGTGCCAAGCAAATGCTGCTTTTCGAGAACAAGGATGGCAGTGTCGCGATACAAGGCTCGAGGAACCGGATTCGAGTCGTGTGGTTTTCACTCTCAGAAGCTGACGAGGGCGGCGACGCATCTTTTCATGAGTTCGATGACGCCGGCGCCACTTCTGACGCGCTGATGCCGTTTGTTGACCACGCGAATCATGCACTCAGCTTGCCTCGATACACCAGCTACAGTGCCTTCAAGAACGCTTTTCTACGCTCGTTGCGACACTCAGACGAAGCGTTCCGCCAGCGGTAGGCAAGTAAGTCGTACTAAGGGAGTAGCAGGAACAGATACTCTTGTAAAAGCGGCACGACTTGAATCTCGATGAGCTCTGCGAACGCTTCTTCAACGTCGTCTTTCGACGCAGCAGCCTCGAGCTCCTCGGCGCGGAAATGGAAGAGTGCAGCGGCGAAGATTGCCACCAGCTCAAGCGAGTCGTATCCAACGACTCGGTCCCAAAGCAGTAGCACCTGGTGGATTTCCAGCACACCAGAGAACGCTCCTTGAATCCATGGGAACGCAATGTCGAGCGGCCGGATACCGATGCTGATGAGATGGAACACCGTCGAGGCGCTCGACCTCATGGTCAATTCCTCGAACAGCTTGCAAAGCCCGAGAATCGTGGACTTGTCGGTGCGGATCGCGTTGAGTTTGCTCCAGTACCGCACGTACATTTCTCGGAAGACGTAGTAAATCTCGACAGGCTCGTTGAAGATGTAGGCGAGCGGCGCAGCGTACATCACCAGACCACCAAACGGTAAGACACCGTTCGGGGGAACGACTACGTTGTGCTCGTCAGTGTGATCGCCGCCAGCCCTCGGTGCGCGAACACTTCCGTTCACCTGGACTGCATGCTGGAGCACAAAAGCGTCACGTGTAAACGCCATGACTACGCTTTCGAGGTGGTCTTGGAAGACAAAGTAATCGGAGCTGTCGAACGCCTGCTGCAGATCGAGGAGGTACATGTCGTCCGTAAGATATTTCCAGTTCGCAACTTGAGTAAGCAGATCTTGGAAGTACTGTTTGGACTCTGTCGTGCAGTTCTGTCCCAGCGCTTGGCTCCAGATCTGTCGGCCGATCAACCAAGAACCGACATAAGCACCATGACAAAGAGACTCGAAGGAAAGAGGACGCACCCGTGGACGCAAACTCGCCGGGCAGCCCGTCTTCGCAAACTGACGCGCCATCGACACGCTCTGATGTGTGAGTACGAGGTCGCCGACGCGGTTCTTCTCACTCAAGAACGCGTGCCGCTCGGTCGAAAAGAGCTCGTCGAGACCGATTTGCCCAAAGACTGGCGAGAGCTCGGAGAAAATGCGACGGAACTCTCGAAG
>JAASFZ010000528.1:0-15891 GCA_023334075.1 Globisporangium nunn | reverse complement strand
GAGTGTGATGCTTCACCTTCAACCGAGAGATCGCGATCTTTGCTCTTTCCAGCGACTGATAAATCCATCACTCTTGATCAAGTGCACAGGAGCGAACGACCCGCGCGCGCTAGCCACCAACCAACCCAAAAACAAACCAGAACGCAGACCTCACTCGCATCCAGTTACTTCACCTGCTGTCCATCGTTTTTGCAATCGCAGAGGTCTCTGTTTGGCCGACAAGCCTCTCGCCTTTCGATCTCTCGCTCTTCCTCTCTCTCTTCGGTCCAGCAAGTTCGCTGTCCACTTTTCAGCCTTATCAGCTGCGGGCAACGGGTACTCACTTGGTGTTTGTATGGAGCGGGTTTAGAACCCGCCGCTGCTCGTTGTCGTTTGATCGGTCGAAAAAAAGCCACTCTTGAAGTTTGTATGCGGAATACTAAGCTCGCAGCATCAAGCTCGCAGCACCTTGCGCCGCCACTCGAAATCCGCCACACACTCCAACTTGCCGACTCGCGCTCACACCGCCAGCCCGCCCGTAATCTTTTCTCGCCAACCTCTCGCCCCTACGTCGCTCGTAGCAACAACATGGTCGTGCACACGCCCGTCAAGTCCCCGGCGTCGTCGCCGCACAGCAAGCGCAGCATCGGCAGCGCCAGCAGCGCCGGCAGCCATGCGTCCCCCGCGCAGCACGAGGACCTCATCCCGGGCGACGAGCTCACGCGATTGCTCATCGAGATCAAGACGGCGCACCCGGAATACGGCTTCAAACGCGTGCACGACATCGTGCACGAGCGCGGCGGCAACTATGCGCGTGTCAACATCAAGCGCGTGCAGCGCTACCTGCACAAGCTCGGGCTCGGCACGGCAGCGTCGCACCCGGGCCACGACTCGCCCGAGCACACGCACACGCCCAAGGACACCGTGTCGAGCGAGGAGCTCATTGCGCTCATCAAGGCCATCAAGTTCGCGCACGCGGACTTTGGCGTCAAGCGCGTGCACGCGCAGATCCTCACGCACGGCGGCAACTTCGCGCACGTGTCGGTCAAGCGCGTGAAGAAGTACATGCACAAGCTCGGGCTCGCGTCGGCGTCCTCGCCGCACGAGGACGACTACGACTCGGACAGCGACGACGTCAAGCGCACGCCGCTCACGAAGACCACGATCAAGCTCATGACGATCGGCGGCGAGTCCAAGTCGGAGCGCCACATGCTGAGCAGCAAGGAGGACGGCGAGAAGACCGAGAGCCAGTCGTGGCTCCCGGTCAAGCTGGACGAGCCGGCGTCCAAGCTCGAGCAGTTCCCGTACCAGGCGGTGATCCGTATGACGACGAGCGAGGAGGGCGACGCGCAGGGCACGATGGGTGAGATCTACAAGATTCAGGTGGCGGTCGAGGCGGACGGCTCGTTGAGCACGATCCACCCCATGCTCGTGTACAACAAGCCGCGCAACCGCAAGACGTTCCTGCACCCGGACTCACCGGCGTACCTGCCGGTGCAGCGCCTGATCGCGAACCAGGGGCTGCAGGGCACGGTTGGCGGCTCCAAGGCATACTTCTGGGGACGCTACTTCCAGGTTGAGGACATGCTCTACATCAACACGGACAAGCTTGCGCCGTTCCAGCAGTGGTAAAGCGAGCGCGGCCACCTTGTCGGGGGCTGCTGATAGGTCGTTAGTGACAACGGTCAAATGCGTGTGCTGCACATGTTCTCTTGTCAAAAGCTTTTGTTTGCGTTCTTCTCGGCGTCGCTGTCGGAGATCGATCGGGTGCATGCATGCGCTTGCTGGGCGGTGTTAGTGGAGTAGAGCTCATGCGTGGCAGCGAAACAGATTGACGCCGCTCCATGCCTCGCTCGCTGGAAGGTGCCATCATCGCACGTCGGCGAGCGAGTTACCGTGTGGGCAGTCCCGTGCCGAAGAGCCCGCCCTCGTCGTCGCTGTCGTCGTCGTCGCTGCTGCTGCTGTCGCCGCCGAACAACGAGGAGTACGGCTGCGCGCGAGGCGGCGGCACGGCGGCTCCAGCGCCTCCGAACAGCGACGCTGCCGGCGCTGCCGCTGCTGCTGGTGCCGCCGGCGCTAGCGCAGACACCGGAGCTGGGGTTGGGGTCGGAGCCTTCGGAGACGGCGGACCGAACAAGTTGCTCGACGATGACGAGCTGAAGGACGACGACATCGCCGCTGGTGCCGGAGCTGCAGCCGCGACTGGCGCAGGAGTTGGCACAGGCGCACTCGCTGCTACATGAGGGGCTGGGGCGGGAGCTGGCGCAGCGCCGAAGAGCGAACTAGCGCCTGCACTTGACGTAGCGCTTGGCTGCTGCGGGACTGGCGCTCCGAACAACATCGGCGCCGCCGTCCCTTTCGACGACGACTTGGCGCTCTCATCGTCGCTCCAGTCGCTGTCGCTCGAGTCGTCGTCATCTCCTGCTGCTGCTACGCCAAACAGCGATGGCGTCGCCGTTACTGCTGCTGGCTTCACAGGTTCCGGTGTGAACAGCGTCGGCGCCGGAGCAGGAGCTGAAGTGACAGGCGTGGGTGCTGCGGGTGCGAAGCGCGAGGGCGTTGCTGCGTTCGCAACTGACGTTGAAGCTGCGGGGATTGGCGCTGGTGTTGGCTCCGTCGGAGTCGGCGCGGATGGAGCTCCAAACAGCGATGTCGACTCGCTGCTGGTGCTCGCGCTCGTAGCCGGCTCGTCCTTGACGTTCAGAGCCGAAAACGACGATGTCACGCTGCTGGTGCTGTGGCTTCCAAAGAGTGACGATGGATCCGACACCTTTGACGCAGCGACTGGCTGCGGCGCCGCTGCCGGCGTCCACACAACGCGCGTGGGGGCTGGCTCATGAGCACGCGGGGCTGAACCATCTCCAAACAGCGACGGCGACGCAGTTGCAGCAGCGTCGGACTCCGAAGCAGCAGGAGCTGAATCAGCCTCCGTAGGCGTCGAGGACGAAGCAGCCTCGGGCTCCGCTGCAGGTGGGACAGCGCTCGACTCTTCGCTCGAGGCGGAAGTAGGTCCGCCCATCATCTAAAGCAGACACACGAATCGCGTTAACCAACGCGCACATCTTGAGCAGCCCACAGTCTGTGCCAGCGATGCACCAGTCTGCTTACAGGCATGCGCACCGCCCCAGGCGGCGCTCTCGTCGGTCCGCGACGCTTTGGTCCAGCAGCGCGCGTCATCGTCGCCTGCAACGCATCATCGACCAAGAATCTCTTGTCAGCTTCGTGTGTACTTGGGTGGCTTCTTCTTCCTCACACAGCCGCGTGGCAACGATGCCCCGCAACAGCCAGCCGCATCGACGTACGTGGGATACTTCCGAGTGCACCGCCGCGTCATCTGACGCCTCCGACTGGTCCGTGGCCATCCCCGGGATGCGCGCCCCGGCCTTCGCGAGCCCGGGCATCGGGATCGCTGCCCCCATCCCCGGCATCGCGATCCCCATCGCGTGGCCGTGCGCATACTGGTCGCCTGTCGTCACAATTGAGCTGCCACCTCCTCCAGCGCTCGGCTTCCTGTAGCCGCCGGCGCCACCACTTCAAAGCATGCGAGAGAGAATGCCTCGATCAGTTATCCGCCTATTCACACACCAGCTAGCAGGAGGAAGGGACACGCACGGCGCGCCGAACGGGTTGACGTTGATGGCACCGAAGCTGCCCTGCAGCCGCGCGATGCGTTCGGCGGTCGTGCGGCGGTGGTCCGGCTCCGGCTCCTCGCTGGCTGCGCTCGCCTCGCCGTCCGCTGCTGCAGTGGCCGCGACTGCTCCGTCATCGCTTGCTGCGCGCGGCGGCAAGAAGAGCGGGACCGCGCGAGGCACCGGCGCGCTGGCGCTGAAGTCCACGCCGCCGCCGCTACCGCCACCGCTGGCGCTCGCCCCTTGCGCTTTGAGCCGCGCGATGCGCTCGGCGACGGAACCTCGCGGGTGCTGCTGCACGGGAGCCGGCGGCGGCGGCGCGGCGCTTTGGGCGGCCGACAGAACCGGCTGGTCGTCGGCGTCGTCGCCGCCAGCCTTCGCGCGGCGCCGCGCGAGGATCGCAGCGAGCTCGTTCGACGCCATTATGATGGGGAGGGCGACGTTCTTCAAGATTGGACTCGGTTTTGATATGCTAGTTTTTTCGAGGTTGAGACGTTTTTAGGTCTCATCGATACGACACTCCGACCGGATGAGAAACATGTGCGCAAGCATGCAAACAAGCAAACTCCTTTCATCATATCAGCAGCAACAGCGTCGGGCAAAAAGGCAAGTACACGAGGCAGGTGAGCAAGTCGAGTCGAGTCGAGTGGGGGCACGAATGCGGCAGGAAGAACTCCCGGCTGTCGTGGTGGCGTCTAATACTGGCGAGACCGGCGCAGCGCGCGCAACTGCTCGCACGCCGGCATCTTCATCTCTAGTGCCTGGCGCATTGCGGCCTCGCGGTCCTCGCTCTTGGAATTCCGCGCGCGGTAGATCATGCGTTTCTGCCGGAGCTTGAGGTTTTCGCACGAGTCCGAGAGGCGGCTCACGTGGTACTGCTCGACCATCTGCTCCACGCGCGCGAGATCTCGCCAGTGGGTCGTGTACTTGCGCTCAAAGTCCCGCTCGACAAAGTACGGGATGCCCTTGGCCACGTTTGCCATCTGCGTCGAGCGCTGCACGTTGTACTGCGGCGTCGCGTGCATGCTGGGGGAAGTTGTCGCAGGTGAGGGGGAGAGAGCCACATACGCCAAATAATCTCCTATATCAGTATCCACTCCGACTAGAATCTCCAGAGCCTTGACACCAGCACGGACCTGAAGGGAACGTCCGGAGTCGACGGGATCGACAGCACCGACAGGAGCAGGATCATCAGGAGCGGCAGGAACTGCCCGAGCTGCGCCAGCGGGCCACGCGGCTGCTGTTGTTGCTGCTGCTGGTTCCCGTGCGAGTGGCGCCCCGCCGGGTGCGCGCGGCGACCGCGGTGCGGGTTAAAGCCCCCGCCGAAGAACATGTTGAAGATCTCCTCGGGGCTCACTTCGTCGCTCTGGTACCGGCGCTGCTGCTGTGCCGTCGCCTCCGGCGCGCTGTCCCCGTACCGGTCGTAGTGCGCACGCTTGTCCGGGTCACTCAGGACCGTGAACGCCTTGCCGACAGCCTTGAACGCGTCCTCGGCGCCCGGCGCGCTGTTCTTGTCCGGGTGGAGCTTCAGCGCCAGCTGCATACACCACACACACACACACACGCACATGCGGCGCCTAAGCTCACCTATCGCCAGAGCTTCTCTCTCTTCTCACCTCGCACCTTGCGATACGCTTTTTTGATCTCGTTGTCGTCCGCCACGTGCGGCACCGAGAGCACCTCGTAGTGGTTCTTGCACGCGCGGATTTTGTTCACGATCTTCACCTGCTCCGCCGTGTACGGGCGCGCCGGCTCGTCCGACGACGAAGACGACGGCGGGGATGGCGCTTGCGCGCCAGCCGACGCCGCGTGCTCGCGTCTCCGCGCGCCACTGGCGGCGCCAGTGGCTCCGCTGCCGGCGCTCGCGGCTGCCTCCTCGCGCTGGAGCTCCTCGAGCGCGCGGTCGCGCAGCATGTCGACGCCGGGCAGCGGGAACATGCGGTGCGACTTGTCGAAGAACTTGGCCGCCTGCCGGAAGTTGCCCGCGCGCAGGTGCTTCTTGCCGAGGTCGCGGCACTTCTCGGCCTCGCCTCGGTTCATCTCCATGGCGGCTGGCGACTGGCGAGACGCGAGACGCGCAACGCGTGCGGGGCGAGAGAGCGCTTGAGCCTGAGCAGCTCCTGGCCGATTCGGAGGTGGGAGTTCGGGGGAGAGCGCAACTGTAACCTGGTCTCACTATGGTGGCCATCGATGTAGTTTACAATACTTGCCACAACCTGGCCTACATGATCGAGCGCCCGCTCCGAACCTGCGTCAGCTAATCAATGCTCCTGCGCCTCGCGCTCACTTCTTCGGCTGGAAGAACGCCAGCAGCGTGCCTTGCTTCGGACTCTTCGCTGCGGCCGCGCGCGGCTTCTTGTTCGGAGACGGGCGGGATGGAGAGCTCCATGTGGGAGACGCGGGCGGCGGGCTGCCTCGCACCGGAGACGCCGCAGCGCGCTTGCCGAGCAGCGAAGATGCCATCACGAAGTCGGTTGCTAGACGCTTGTCGCCGCGGCTCGCTTTCTCCTTGTCGTTCTTCGTATCGCGAGCCGGCGAGATCTGCTGCTGCCGTCGGCGCACTGGCGACGAAAAGAGCGCGCTGCTCTTCGACGCTTCCTGCTTCACATTCGGATCTCGCTCCTGCTTGACTTCCTGCTTCTTCGTCTCGACAGATGATGGCGAATCGTTCACGTGCACTTCTGCACCAGCGCTAGCAGTCGGCGGCGACGCGGGTGGTTTCTCCGCTTTCTTCTCTGTCTTCACGCCAGCGAAGAACGCCTTGATGTTGCCTGCGTAGTAGCATCAGTCAGCACCGTTTGACATATTGCACGAAAAGCGCCATACTGCCGACCAATGTCCACACCTGCATGCTTGATGTCCACTTTCTTGGCGCAGTCTTCGCTCTGAAACTTAGTTGACCCCACTGGTTGACAATACCGCCGATCTCTCAGTCGGTTGTACACTCACACACAACAAAGAAGCATTCAGCAAGCAACAAGAGGCACGTACATCGCTTGTCGACAGGGTGCCACTTGAGGTCCGGCGCAGTGTACGGCACCAGCAGATCTTTCACTTGCGCAAACTTGGCGTCCGATGTCCACCGTGCGACTCCCTCGTCCGTCAGGATCACCTGCAACACATCACGACCGGCCATACACGATCGTTCGAGCAGCCTGTCAGCTCAAGCTCCAACGATAAAAGCGCTGGCAGCGAGACCCAAAAGCACTGGCTGGTGCGTACCGGCATGCGCGTGTGCAGCCACTGAATGTGCGGTGCGGCGTTGGTCGTCAGGATCGTGAACGTGTGCATCTCGTCGCCGTCGTTGTTCGTCCACGTGTCATACAGGCCAGCAAGCTGCAGACCATGTCAGCTACGCGGTTGCATTTCACCCAACACTACCTACGAAGACACACCTTCACACACTCATACTTCAAACACGGTGACCCACCTTCATGACCCCCGAGTCTCGGAAGAAGTAGTACGGCTGCTTCTCCCGCTTGTCGACTTGCTGCCACTCATAGTAGCTGCAGCAGACGCCGTTAGCGACGCCGCCACCAACCACAAGAAACCCAAGCGCGCAGGTACACGCACCCGTCGCAGATCACAACGCAGCGCCTTGCGTTCACCAAGCGCCGGAACGCCGGCCGCTCCTGCAACGTATCCGAGCTGCAGCGTGCGCGACGTCAGTGCCTCTTTCTTCTTACCCTAGTGGTCGCCGCCGACGCGTCTGCGTACCGAGCGTTGAACATGGCGAAGTGGTCGGGCGTGGCGTTCGGCTTGGTGAACGACGGCACGAGCCCCCACTGCAAAGAAGCACGCAGGATGTGAGCGCTGGTCTTTTCGCACAGCCGGCGTTCCTATCTGCCCGCACCCGCATCGCCTCCAGGCGCCTTGTGGCGCCTCCAGCGCCCATTGCAACTGGTGCGAAGCGACCAGGTCCCATGTTCTCCACCGGCGAGTCTGCGTCAGCGCGGTCAGCCACGCCAATGCAGAGGTGTTGTGCAAATCCGCGACGCACACTTGTCGCCGTTCACGAACTGCTCGCTCGGGACGCCCGCCGCCTGCGCCACGTGCTCTCGCGCGAGCGCGCAGCGCGCGCGGCCACACATGCTTCCGAAGTGCTAGGTCTTCGGGTTCGGGAAGAAAGATTTGAAAAAGTATAATGGTAGATAAAAAGTCGCTCCTGCTTGCAACGGTCTTCTTCTGCCCGATCTGCACGCTGCTTGTGCGACAATGTGCCCGCGCTGCAATGGAGGACGTTGCGCATGACGACGATCTGAGACTCCCGAGCGCTCGGCGGAGGAGAACGACCTCTTTCGAGCGCGAAGGTGACGTGCCTGCCGGCTGGACGCGCCTTCTTCCGGCCGACAGCAACAATGCCTATCCCGTCACGCCGCCGACGTCTTCTGCTGTGTCTGCGCATCAGTCTGCGCGTCAGTCTGCTCAGAAACGTCGCCAGCGGCAGGTGCACGGCCCCGACGCGCTCGGACTCTCACAGGCGCTGGCTCCGGCGCAGTTGCTGCGGCGCGAGCTCCGCGTCCGCGAACACCTGCACGCATCTGCCGCTTCTTCTTCGGCAGCGCGCAGTTCGCCGCGTCACTTAAAGCTGGTGAAGAAGCAGCGGCCGATGCAGCTCACCTCACCTGCGGTGAGCAGTGACGAGAGCACCCGCGCCGCAACAGCAGCGTTTTCACCGTTGCGCTCGTCGCGAATCGCGCGGCTGCGGCACCACTCGCCGACGATCGAAGGGACACGCGTGCTGTCGCCCACTACAACTTGCAATCACCGCGATGCGAGTGCTGACGATCGGCAGCAGCAGCAGCAGCTGGGTAGTCGCGAAGCCTCGGATCTGCCGCTCCACGAACTCATCCGAACAGTGGACGACGCGGTGTCCGCTGATCCGTTCGTGGACTCGAGTCAGGCGGCGATCACCCGTGCGTTCATCGCGCAGTGGCTCGCCCGCTTCGATGCCAGCCGACACCACTACAAATCGGTCGGTACGTAACACGCGTCGTGGCTCAACAGTGCCGCTCGTTTGATGCAGACCTGTGAGCTCGCGCTGCTGCGCAGCTGTGCATGCCGAGGTGGGGTTTCAAGAGCTCTACCGACTCACCGCGAACGTGTCAAGCCCGAACGAACTCACTACTGCTTTCGCATGCAAAGTGCTGCGGGATCTCGCACCGCACTTTGGGCCGTACGCGTCGCTTGTGGACGTGCTGTGCGCGGAGCTGCATCTATCCATATACTCGCCGGCGTCGTCTCTGTCGCTCCCGTACTTTGCGATCGCCAAAAACCAGAAGCAGCTCGTAATCGCGCTGCAGAAAGACAAGTGCGTAACATTGCAGTGCCAGTTCACTGAGAATGACTGGATGGACGGCAACAGCTTAACGCTTGCGTGGGCTTCCAGGGCTCGCCGTCGCGAGCGAAATGAGCTCCTCGCGCGCGAGATCACCAAAGTGCGCCACATGTTCCACCACTTCCTCGACGCGACCTCAGCGGGACTCGTGCGCACAATCTTTCGCGAGTGGTACTCGTTCGCGGTTGTTCGTAAGAAGGTATGGTGCGCCTAACATACTCGATGCAGCACAGACGCGTTAGTCGGACGCTGACTGCTGAGGCATCCAATCCTAATGTTCTTTCTCACTCGCTTTTGCTCTCGTTGCGTACTCTCAGAACTCGAGGAAGTACATCGAGTGCTTCTCGATGTGGTTCACGGGATCAACGAAAGCGCTGGTACCTAAGCTCTTCGCGTCGTGGAAGCATGAGATCATGCAGCGCAAGATGGACAGGATGCAGGCGCAGCTAATCGCCGACGCCGAGAAGCTTACGGCTCTTCAGAGACAGATCGATGATCTGACCTTGCAGCGCGACGTCGCGCAGCTAGAAAGCCTCGCGATTCGCAACGACCGCAAGCAAGCAGAAGATATGATCCAGCGCTTGAACCGGAAAGTCGAGGCCGCGGGATCGTATCTGGAGGGGAGCTTTCGCCGTGAAGGACTCGTGTGTGTAGAAGGACAGCTGCGCGCCGAAGCCGTGTCGTTCCTGCCGCCGCTTGTTCTCGAGTCGCTGCTGCGAGGATACCACAATGTCGGATTTCTTCAGCAAGTACACAATGAGTTCATCCCGAAGCCCTCTTCAGCGACCACTACCCTGGGACCGTCGCAGCGGAAGACGTCGAATCTCGCTTCGGTCGAGATTGGAGCAGCGGATGTGCTTGCGCACAGACAGTCGTCAGCACTTCAAACTCCAGCAGATGCAGAGCAGCACAGAACACCAGCAACTTCGATGACAGCGTCATTCGGCACTCTTGCGCCGCGAGGACAGCCCACTGTGCTTCAAGATTGCTTGGCAGAGATCGTCAAGATGCGTGGCGCTTCGGTTCTGGCGACGCAGTCGCAATCGAGAGATCCGTCAGCTCCAAAGCCTGTCGGCGACAAGCGATCCAATTTGTCCTCGCCCACATCAGCGTCGCCTTCAGTGGCAGTGCAGGAATTAGCAATCCAAGGGGCAGCAGCAGGGGCGTCACTGTCATCAGCAGCACAACCTCCTGCAGGTATCTCAGATATCTCGTTCCACAACTTCGCTGCCCAGTTCCAGTCGATTCAGCAGCGGATGGACGTCAAGAACCTCAATGTCATCTTCATAGGCCGCCTCCCTGCTGTTTGTCTCCCAAGAACCGAGTTCGCAGAAGGCATCCGCGAAGGAAGGGAAGGCACAAGTGATAACAGCACAGACAACTGTACCAATGAAGAAGAAGACGCGACCAGATACAGCCACGACTCTCCGACCAAGATGCATCGAGTTGTGGAAGAGATTGCACGCGTGTATGAGTACACGATCCGCGCGATCCGCGCGCAGGACGAACACTACGCGCGCAATACGAAGCTCTTCAGCTCGCGTATTCTCGAGAGCCACGAGGTATCCGTTGTTCCAACACACTTCCTCGCCCAGTCCAGTACTCTCGTCGCCTCCGCTACCACAACTATCTCCTCGGTTGGTGCCAACAGCTCGGGTAGTCTCAGTCAAGGCGGGATGGCTTCCGCGGACTCGACGACAGCCTTTCAAAATGGAGACCTCGGTATCATCAACGGTGCGAGACGGTTTTCTCAGGCGAATGTGTGTCCCGTCAAGTTGACTGCGTTGCAACACCGGAAGCCGGGACTCGAGACAGTATCTGGTGACGCGAGTCAGACGAGTTGGCTCAGTGCAGGCTCAGTTCCCTCAGACACAGCGCTGGACCAAATCGCGTTGCTTCATCCACACGACTTTGACATCTCTGTTCGTCACTCGCGCGCGTTCTTCATCGTATTTCTGTCGCACCTGGTTTCAGAGTTTGGCTCGCTGCTCTTCTCACCAGCAGATATGAGTCCGTTCATGCACAACGCGTATGTACGCGAGAGCTCGGCGCCGACATCGGAACTGTGCGCACTCGCTCCTACAAATACGACGATCTCGATGACCAGCCAGGGCATCGACCAGGGCTTCCACAACATCGTGCTAGCGTACGAGGCATGGAATCGCTTGGCGGGACAGATGATCGAAGCTGAGATTGTGCAGAATCGAGGAGGCTCGTTCGTACCTTCCGACACGTCTGGATCACCTGACCTCACCGAAGTAGCAGCACGCCGCCGCGCGTCCACGCCGAGCAGCATCAGACTGCCCATTCGCCCGAAACTGCAGTTCCACGTCGAGCCGTTGCCGCAAGGAATCCTCATGATGAACGCGAAGGAAAAGGACAACACTGGTGGTGGGGGCGGCACCAGCTCGCCAAAACGCCCGTCGATTACTGTGGGCGAGACATTTCACAGCGCACGCATCCGTCGACTCTCGATCAACGACGCGATGACGCTCACGCAGTGCGTCGAGAACATCCACTGCGTGATCAAGTCGACATCCACGCGCTTGCAGGAGTTCAATGTCGTGCGGAGGCAGCTGAGCGAGTTTCGGCAGCTTCAGTGGGAGCAAGCGAGCGAGTTGGCGAGTCAGTTTGCCTCCTTGTCCTCAGTGTCGTCGTCGTCGTCTCCGCAGGCGACAGCGCTGGGCGTGAATGCACCGACAAGTCCGCCGGGTCCAGTGCTTTCGACGTCGTACTTGATCGACGAGCGCAAACACGTATTCGAGTGCATATCGTTCGCCAACCCGGTGATCGAGCGCATCTTCAGCGTCGAGGAAAACCCGAGAGACGAGCTCGAGCGCGTGCGCGCAATCCTCGAGCGCAAGAAGCACTTGGTGCGCCACCTCTACACCAAGTACCGTCCACACATCCAGCACGCCGTGAGCCTCGATGACTTGTGGCACTTTGTCAAGGTGCTGCGCTTCCTGAAAGAGATCCACATGCTACCAGCAATGCGCGACGAAGACATGGCAGCGAACGGCTTCGAGCAACTCTTCTCGCCCGACGATCTCGCGGAAATCCTGCTGCACCTGTGCAACGAACAGTTCCTGCCACAGATCACTCCCCTCAGCGCGCGCGTTGAGTACTTCGTCATGCACCACTTGCCATTCGCTGTGCAGAACCAAAGCATCATCCGCGACGTGATGCACCAGCAAGACGTGAAGCGCGCGCTCGCAGACCACTCGCAGACGATCCGTATCATCTTTCGTCGGTACTGTGCAAAAGAGCGCGACGTCGGAGGACTCGCTCACTCGCAACAGCAACAACAGCAGCTGTACGGCCTCGGAGGAGGAGGAAGTGTCGCCACAACCGTAGGAACGGGGAAGAGCGGACAGCACTACGGACATCGTCACATGCGTCACACAGGTCACGGCATCGCCAAGTTCATGCGTCTCACCGACTGGCTCGCGTTCATCCAGGACTACAACCTGTTGCGGCCGCGTTTCCCGCTCGATTACGCGGTGACGGTGTTCCGCAATGTCCAGGAGGTCGCGAGTGGCAGAAGTGGGGCGAGCGGAGACGACGTCGACGAACAGTACCTCAAGATGATCTACAGCGAGTTCTGCGAAGCGCTCGTGAGCGTTGCGGCGTGCTACTTCCCGGACCCATTCCTCAAGAGCGCGACGAAAGTGAGTCAGTTCGTCCAGCGGTTCTTGCCGGTGTCACCCGAAGAGGTCAGCTCGCACGCGAAGACGTGAGTGGTCAGTCAGTCATGACAGTCCTGTCGTGTTCGTCCATCGTACATGCTGCCATGCTTATCAAAGAATAGAACGCTACAAACAAATGCACACACGCACTGATCCCTGTCTGTGTCCAGAGGCTCTCTCCATGGGGACAACGACGCATCGCGGCTAGGAGCTACTAGTACTTAGGAAGGTGCTTTTAGCACACGCCGTGTGTCGTCACGCCCGAGCTCTGGTGCTTGAGGTTTGACTGGATCGCGTGCACAACTTCCTGGAACTGCGACTTCTGGGCCTTGGGCGACGACATGGCCGTATCGACGAGGATGTGGTGCTTCTCGAGCGCGTCGATCGCTTTGAGGATGTCGTGCACGAGCATGTTGGCCATGTTGTACGAAAAGTTCTGCTTCACGACCACGCGCATGATCACGAGCGACTCGGCGCCGCGCGAGCACGTGTATGCCGGCACAATCCAACCACGACTGCGCAGCTTGTCTTGGATGTCGAAGCACGAGAAGCGGCTTGAGTCGATCAGCGTGAACGCCACGAGTGGCATGTGCTGCTTGTCGACGATGCGGAAGTGGCCGGTCGCCACGAGCGCACTGCGCAGGTACTCGGCGTTCTCCATGCTCGCTTCCATGATGCGCCGGTAGCCGTCGAAGCCGAAGCGCAGGATGTTGTAGTACTGCGAGACCACGTTGCCGGCACCCTTGGAGAAGTTGAGCGTGAACGACGACTGGTCGCCGCCGAGGTAGTTCACATGGAAGACGAGATCCGCCGGAAGGTCGTCCTTTTCGCGCCAGAGCGCCCAGCCCATGCCGGCGTACACGAGCCCGAATTTGTGGCCGCTCACGTTGATCGACTTGACGTTCGGCAGGCGGAAGTCCCACTCGAGCTCCGGGTTGAGGAACGGCGCGATGAACCCGCCACTCGCCGCGTCCACGTGCAGCGGGACGTCCCATTTGTTCGCGTCGTTCAGCTCCACGAGCATGTCGTGGATCCCCTTGACATCCTCGTACTCACCGTTAAAGGTGCTCCCGAGGATCGCGCACACGCCGATCGTGTTCTCGTCGATGAGCGGCCGCGCGCGCTCGGGCGTGAGCACAAGCGAGTCTACAGACACGTCGGCCTCGCGTATCTCAATCTCAAAGTAGCGGCACATCTTGTGCCAGCACACCTGCACGTTCGAGCCGAAGACCATGTTCGGGTTGTCGTGCGGGAGCCCCGCGGCGGTGCGGCGGTCGCGCCACCTGCGCTTCATGGCCAGACCCGCGAGCATGATCGCCTCGGACGAGCCGATGCAGCCCGTGCCCGTGGCTATCTCGCCCGGCGCCAGCGGCGCGTTGTAGAGGTTCGCGAGGATCTGCACGCAACGGTTGTGGATCTCCGCGGTTTGCGGGTACTGGTCGAGGTCAATGTAGTTCTTGCGCAATCCCTCAATCATGAGGTCGTCCGCTTCGGGCTCCATGTACGTCGTCACAAACGACGCGAGCTTTGGATAGATACACGAGCGGTCAGTCCAGCCAGCTCCTTGTACACAACTCTAACTCTTCACGCAGCGCAACGCACGTTCATCTTGGGGTTGCCGTCGAGCGCGAGCTCGTCCTTGATGAGCTGGTGGGCCACGCGCGCGGGCACCGAGCGCTGCGGGAACTCCTCGGTCGGGAGGCTCGCGCACATGAGCGGGTGGCCGTAGAGCGGCTCGTCGGCCGCGTCAAAGTGGTGGGAGCTCCCGCTGCGGCGCACGTGCGGCTTCTTCTCGTTCGAGGTCTGCATCGCTCGCTTGATGGCTTGAAGGAGCGTGGGGGCTTGGTGCTGGCGACTTGTGGCTTGGGTGGCGAATTGGAGTGTGAGTGCGCAGCAAGCGCGTGCGCCAGTTGGATATGATCAAAAAGAGATCCTTTTTCGCAGCATACTGAAGCCAAGTCATCTGCTTGAAGCGACCAGTGTGAAGAACCATGATGGACGCTGAGTGAATCAGGTTGCAGAGAAGGCGTGATGGACAGGCAGACATGCCTGACTGTGCTCACAGCTTGATTCGAGGCCAGGAGACTCATTGTAGGCGGTGGTCCTAAAGCTCATGACCATCAAGGACTGCAGCGATCTACCTTCTGACTCGCCACTCGTTTCGTCCCGATCATCATCGGCATAGTAATTGGTGTCACCACCAGTGCGGATTTGATGCTCGTGTCGTCAATAACTATGTTCTGGTGCGTGCGTGATACTCGTGCAAGAAGAATGAGGCTACAGAGGATGCATAGCCAAGTAGCACCATGGAGTGTGAGAAAGCCATCGAAGCGAAAGAAGGCTGATGTGGGACTCACTGTGGATGCGGAGATGTTCGAGAAGAATCGGAGGGTTGGCAAAGGAGGTACCACCGTGAACGTCACGCTCTGGACGAGCACGAGCACCAAGCACTGGCAGCAGATAGGAAAGTCTATTAGGTATCGTGGTGTGCCGCGTCGAAGACTCACTCGCTCGCGGACTTGGACTTGGTCTTCTTCGCGATCTGTCCTTTGACTTCGTCCTGGTGGGAGCGACCACGACCGCAAAGACATCACTTAGTTGGACACACGTACATATCGGCAATAGCAAAGCAACACACATAATCACGCACCTGCAGCCGCGTAAAGAACTCCTTCGAGTTGGAGAACTGCTTGGTCGAGCCCTCAATCTCCTTGCCCTTGGTGACGTTCTTGGCAGTCGCGATGCTCTCCATGAGCTTCTTCTTCGCGTACTTGTTGCCCAGCCCCGGGTTGAGCTTGGCCACGAGGCGCTCGTCCGCCTCCTTCTGCTTGTTTTCTTTACGCCGCGCGTGCTTCTTGGCGCTGCGCAGCGCCTTGCGCTGCTCCTGCGTCATCTCCTCCTTCGACTGCAGCACCGCCTCGCCGCGCTTGCGCTTCTTCTCGTAGATCTCCTCCGGCGCCTTCAGGTTCGCGTCGCTCACGCTGATCGGCACGACCTCTTCCATCGCGATCGCCGGCACCGACGGCTTCACCTGCAGCTCCTTCACCATCGGCTTGGGCGTGAACTGGTAGTTCGACAGCGCATCCAACTTCCAGCACAAGCTCTTGAACATCACCGAGATCTCCTCCTGGTCCTGCTTCGACTCGTCGTCCATCTCGAAGCCCATCGCGGTCTTCATGTACTCCTTCTCATAGATCTCGCCGAGCCCTTGCTTCGACTTCTCCATCGACACTTCCTCCAGTTTGCTCTTCGCGTCCTG
>JAASFZ010000527.1:0-15940 GCA_023334075.1 Globisporangium nunn | reverse complement strand
TCTCTCTCTCTCTCTCATTCGCTCACTCTGCTTAACTTGTGCCGGATCTTGAACTGTTTTGCTGCTGTTGCTACTTGCTCATCCTCCTGATCGCACTATACTGACGGCGGCGTAGAACCGTCCCCGTCCTCCTTCTTTGAGCTCTCGAACGACGTGAACGTGATCGACCGCCGCTTGGCCACTCGCTCGCGCGGGTTGGCTTCCCGCGTCGCCGCGGGCATCCCCACCTCGATGTCGTCCATGCTGCGTCGATTCAGTCGACCCGAGCCTCCACCCTCGCCGCTGCTTCCACCGGACGTCCACGAGTGTTAGCAAACCTACTACCAGCGCAGTACTTCACCCAACCTCACACACAGCTCACGCACGCACCCCGCGGTTAGCCGACTCGACTGCCGGCGGGAGATACCTGCGGTCTGGAAGCCCAGACCGCCAAGGATCTCCGTGAAGCACATGGTTGCCGACATGTCGAGGTAGTTGTCGATCGCGTGGCGGCTCACTTGGTCCTGGCCGCCAGACCCGTCGTCGTCCTCCTCCTCCGACTCCTCGCCCGTGCTTACCTCGCTCTCGTTTTCGCGAACCACCCTCATGGCGTTGGGCGCGCCGATCGCAGTAGCGGCAGCCGCGATCGCAGCTGCGGCCTCGTCGTCAGTGAGTCCTTCCGCGCTCGGCACCTCCGGGACAGTCGGCAGGTGGCCCTTGCCACTCTCGGGCTTGACCTCCACGGTCGCCGTGAAGCTGAAACCGCGCTCGAGCGCCTTGCGCTTCCCGTGGTGCGCCGGGTGTGCTGGCTTGCGCTTCGAGAGCAGCACGACGCCGAAGATCGTCGTCACGATACCGAGGACGAACATGAGCGCCTGGTGTGCTGAGAACGTGCGGATCTCCTGGAAGTAGATCGCGCCGCCGAGCACGCCTGTGATGATCCAGTACGCCTGGTAGATCGGCACGACCGCGAGCGCGTCGTAGTGCACGAGGCCGCAGTTGAGGTAGTGGATCTGGCAGAGCAGGCACCCGACGAGCGCTAGCGCCAGCACATACGTCTCCACGTGCTGGAGGCAATCGTCGCCATGGATTGCGGCCTTGAGCAGCTCGGCGCACGACTTGGCGAAGAGCACAGACTGACCGCCCATCGTCCCGGACAACCTGCCTCTCGCACACAGCGATCTCTTCGATCAGAGCCAGCCCAAGCGTCTTTCTACGTCGTCAATCAAGATGCATGCACGCACGCACCCAGAGTACGCCACGAGGCGGACGCGCGCCCAGAGCGCCGGCTGCCCGAACTGGATGAGCCGGAGGCGTTTGCTCATGAGACAGTGCTTCTCCACGAGCTTGATGAGCGCGTAGTGTACCACGACGCAGAAGAGCACAACGATAAAGTACACGCAGGTGAGCGGGTCGCGGTAGAGCGCCATGAGCATGGGGAGGTTGTACGACGGCGACGTGTGAGATGCGAAGACGACAGCGATCGTGGCGCCCGCGAAGATCACGAGTGTCGCCGCAATGTCCTTTCGTCCGAGTTTCTCCTTGTTGAAGCACGGCGCGAGCATCTGCCGCAGACGCAGCGCGTGAGTTCTCTTAAGCTACTACAAGCAGGCAGGTCAGCGAGACGGACCATGTTCCACACAAGCGTGAGCGCCGCGAGCGGCGCCAACAGGCTCTGTGGCGCCAACCCAAAGGCCACGAAGTCGAGGATCGAACCGGCGAGGATGAGCACGAAGCCGAGACACCAGAGCGGCAGGCGGTACGGCGGGGTCGGCTCGGCGCTGTTGCGCTCGTGGGCCGCCAGCTCGCTCTGCTTGAGCGCGCGCTTCTGCAAGTTGATACCGACGCTCGCGAAGAACGAGAAGACGACGGCGATCGCGAAACCCACGACCCACGCCGAGTGCTTGGGACCGACGTAGTCGACCGCGAAGCACGAGCCGCCGTCCGCGACGCCCGGCTCCAGTCGCGGGGGCGAGGAAGAAGCGCTGCCGCAGAACGCGCGCTGCACACTCGCAAGCGCCACCGCCGACTCCAGCTGCGCCGAACAATTGGTGGCGATCGCGGTCGTGCAGCTCGCGAGGCACAGCGGCTGAGGTGCGCCGAGCTCGCAGACGCTGAAGCGCTTGGCGCACTCGGCGTGTCGCAGCGCGATTCCGCACGAGGAGGAAGCGCTGGCGGTCGCGGCGCTGACATTCGCGGCGAACGTCAGCCGCGCGAACGCGGCGTGCGCCGCGTCGTCCATGTCGCGCCAGGCGGTGGCGGCGGCGCTCGCGCGGCAGGACGAGTACCCGACGAACGGCGCGCAGAAAGGGATGTCGGCGGGCGCCGGCACGTCGCACGCCGCGCAGCTCAGCGCTGCGGCGGCTGCGGCTGAGCTGACGGAGACGGGCGCCGCCGCGGCGACGGCAGCGCCAGCGGCGACTGCGGCGAGCGCGAGCATGCGCGCTGCGAAGTATCGGATCGGGAACCTTGAAGTGTCGGGTTGCTAAATCTAATCCAAGCGCCGATTTCGATTTGGATTTAGAAATCGATTCATTTTCTGCTGGCCTGGTCGCCACTCCACACATTGCTCGACGATGCTCTTGCAGCGTTGGCGGACGGCAGCGACGGCGGCGGCGGCGCGGCGGCGCGCGGGCGCCGCGCGCGCGTTCTCTTCCGCGGGCGGCGGCAGCCGAAGCAGCGACCAGGAGCCGGCGCCGCGGCTCTCGCCGGCGGAGCTCGGACCGTACCTCTCGACGCACCTGCCGCACTTCGCGCCGGACGTCGTGCGCAACTTCAGCATCGTGGCGCACATCGACCACGGCAAGTCGGTGCGTGCTGAGGCAGCAGCTGCGTTTCACTGCGTTATGCGAGGCGCGTGCGGCTGATCTAATGAGTTGGGAATCAGACGCTGGCCGACCGGCTGCTTGAGATCAGCGGGAACATCACCAAGCGCGACCGCGACAACGCGCAGCACATGGACTCGCTCAAGGTGGAGCGCGAGCGCGGCATCACAGTCAAGGCGCAGACGGCGTCCATGGTGCACTTTGACGCGGCGGCGGACGGGAAAGCGTACCTGCTCAACCTCGTGGACACGCCCGGTCACGTGGACTTCAGCTACGAGGTGAACCGGTCGCTGTCGGCGTGCGAGGGCGTGCTGCTGCTCGTGGACTGCTCGCAGGGCATCCAGGCGCAGACGCTCGCGACGTACTACGCCGCTAAGGAGCGCGGGCTGCGCGTTGTGCCCGTGCTCACGAAGACCGACATGCCGCACGCGCAGGTCGAGGACTCGATCCTGAGTCTCTCGAGCCTGCTGGACGTCGACCCGGACGCTGTGCTGCTCACGTCCGCCAAGAGTGGGCTCGGCGTTGCAGACGTGCTGCCCGCCGTGATCGAGCGGCTGCCGGCGCCGCCGAGCGACCCGACCGCGCCGCTCAAGTGCCTGCTCGTGGACTCGTACTACGACGACTACCGCGGCATTGTGTGTCTCGTGAAGATCGTGGACGGCACCATCGCGCCGGGAGATCGGATCGTGAGCGCGCATCAGAAGACCAAGTTCGAGGTGCAGGAGGTGGGCGTGCTGCTGCCGCACCGCTTCAAGACGCACGGGTTGCACGCCGGGCAGGTCGGGTACGTCATCGCGGGCATGAAGACGACGACGGAGGCCAAGGTCGGCGACACGTTCTTCCGTGAGCACGCGCCCGTGACGCCGCTCCCGGGCTTCCAGGAGGCCAAGAGCATGGTATTCGCGAGCATGTACCCGACGGACGACTGCAGCTTCGAGGACCTGCGCGTGGCGATCGAGAAGCTCACGCTCAACGACGCGAGCGTGACGGCACAGATCGAGACGAGTGGCGCGCTCGGCATGGGCTTCCGCTGCGGCTTCCTCGGACTGCTGCACATGGAGGTGTTCCACCAGCGGCTCGCGGACGAGCAGAACATGCAGGTGCTTGTGACCGCGCCCATGGTGCCGTACACCGTCGTGGATCCCAAGGGCGTGGAACACCTCGTCGAGACGCCCGGGAGCTTCCCGGAGTCGACCAAGTACTACGAGGTGCTTGAGCCGATGGTCGAGGCGTCGATCATCACGCCGACCGACTTCCTCGGGCCGATCCTGAGCCTCGCGAAGGACAAGCGCGGCGTCCAGACGAACCTCGTGTACCTCGAGGACGGCCGCGTGATCCTCACGCTCAACGTGCCGTGGCAGGAGGTCGTGACCAACTTCTACAACGAGCTCAAGACGATTTCGTCCGGCTACGGTGCGTGTTATCTATCCTGAGAGCAAGTGGACGTGGGATGTGTGTTTGAACGGATTATCCATCCATCCATGCTTGGGCGCCACGCAGCGACGCTCAACTACCGTGAGATCGAGCCGCAGAAGGCGGACATCGTGAAGGTCGATATCCTGATCAACGGCAAGGTGCTCGACGCACTGTCGTTCGTGTGCCATCGGAGCAAGGTGCGCAGCATGAAGTAGAGAGGAGGGACCTTGTGTGGCAAGCCATTGCGTGTGCGTAGGGAGGGGTGCTGAGGTGTGTGTGGACCTGCAGGCGACGATCGACGGCCGCGCGCTGTGTCTGAAGCTCAAGAAGGTGATCGAGCGGCAACAATACGAGATCTCGATCCAGGCGTGTCTCGGCGGCAAGGTGTTCGCGAAAGAGCGCATCGCGCCATACCGCAAGGACGTGCTCATCAAGTCGGGGAAGACTGTTGGCGGCGGCGACTCGACGCGCAAGAAGAAGCTGCTCGCCAAGCAGAAGGAGGGCAAGCGCCGCATGAAGACGGTCGCGAACGTGCAGCTCTCGCAGGACGCGTTCTGGTCCGTCATGTCCAAGTAGAGGTGAGCTGGTGCTGCAACGGCGACGAGAAGCAGAAGAAGCTCGCCCCCAAGCGAGCAAGCGAGCGAGAGAACGAACGTAGATAGACACATATGTGAGGATAGAGGAATCAGTCAGTTGGACACATGGCATCTACGTGTCTTGATCGTCGTGTTTGGCGCTTGATGGCTCCTCCGCGACGGGCGTTAGCTGCACGGACAGAAAAGGCCGGGTCGCTCTAGCGCTGGGACTTGGCAAAGTCCTCCTTCATGAACTCCAGTGCCTCCGTGACGTTCGCGACGACCTGGTACGCCGGATTAGTAGCGTCGTTCGCCGGTCCCGTGTGCATTCCCGTAAGCGTGAGGAGCGACTTCCAGCGGCCGCCGGCGTTGTTGGCGCCCTTGACGTCCGTCATGGGGTTGTCGCCCACCATGTAGATGCGCTGGACATTGGCGTGCTGCTGGTCGATAAGCTGCTCGGCGTACGCGAACGACGTCGGTTCGGGCTTACCGAAGAGCGTCTGGTTGAGGTGATGGCCGGTCGTGCGGAAGTAGAGGTCCTCCATGACTGCGCGGAAGGCGCCAGCACCGTAGCGCGGCAGGTGGAACTCACCGACGTACTGGAAGTCCGAGCACGCCGAGTAGAGCGGCACGTGCTGCTTGAGGGCGATCTGGCCGAGGCGCCCGTCCTGCGAGCAGAGCACGTCCATGACGATCTGGAGCTCGCGTCCCCAGTAGATCGGGTCGATGAGCACGAAGACGGCGCCGAAGTGCTGCTGGTCGAAGCGTCCGCCGTGCGGGAAGTCGCCCACGATCTTAATGTCCGGGTACATGGTCGGGTAGTGTGCGTGCAGCTGGCCAACCGTGACGACGTTGCGGAAGCCGTAGCTCGCCATCACGGCGCCAAGTTCGTCGCAGTCCTTGCCGACCGCGAGCACGAGGTCGTCACGGTGCTTGTCGGCCAGCGCGCGCATGGGCGTGTGGCTCATGCAGAGCAGATCCGGATCGATGTCCACGCCGAGAATCTGCGTGATCTGGCGCGCCTTCTTGACCTCCGGGTAGCCGCCACCGTTGGTCATGATGGCGTACGGCACCTGCTGCGCGCGCAGCTCCTGCAGCACCTCGCGCGCGCCAGGGATCGGCTTTTTGCCGCGTAGCAGCACGCCATCGACGTCGAACACCACGCCGAAGGTGGCGGCGGGCGCGGCCGCTTTGGCGGCGGTGCTGGAGGAGGAGAAGGCTCGCGACGACGCGGAGGAGAGCAGGCGGCGTGCGAGCATCGTTGGTGAATGCAATCGAGAGAGTGAATGTTCGCGCATCAATCGAAAGGACTGGGAGTTTGTATGCGAAGCGTTCAAGTCGACAGCTAGCATACACCTCGCAAGATAAGAAAGCCCAAGCGGCGTGGACTCCCCAACTCACGTGGACCCCACGACTTTTACACAAAAAGCGTGTGGTGTGGACCCCACTTTTCAAAAGCGAATGCGCAAACGGGCAAAAAAAGTGACATGCGCAAACAGAAGAATGACTATCGATCCTCTTGAAGACCAGCGGAACGAGCGACTGCAACCGCTCGCTCGTGGCTCATTCTGCAACTTGCGCCGTCGCGAGCACGTCGCCGTCGTCGTCGTTGTCAAGCTCTTCCTGTCGTCTCCAGCAGTCCCAGCCCCAGTCCCAGCAACGATGGAGAAGATGCCCGCCGCCACCACATCCTCGGGTCTGCCCCCCACGCGTGAGACCCACGGGCGCCGCCCGCTTACGCTGCCCGAGAAGATCCTGACCCACTGGGCCGTGGGCCTCGCGCGCCCCGAGGTGGAGCCTGGACAGATGCTCTGCGTCAAGGCCCAGTGGACACTCGCGTGCGAGATCACGTGGAAGTCGATGGACAAGACGTACCAGGACATGGGCCGCCCGCGCATCTGGCGCAACGACCGCTTCTGGCTCGCGGTCGACCACACAGTTGACCCACGCGTGAACCACCTGCCAACGCAGCAGATGATGATCAAGGCGTCGACGGACTTCGCCAAGGAGGCCAACCTGACCAACTTCCAGCCACCCAACACGACTATTCTGCACACGGAGTTCTACCGTCAGCGCGCACAGCCCGGGCAGATCGTCGTCGGCGCCGACTCGCACAGCTGCTCTACGGGCGGTCTCGGTGCCTTTGCGATCGGACTCGGCGCCGCTGATGTCGTCATGCCGCTCGTGACAGGCGAGACGTGGATCAAGGTGCCCGAGACGGTGCTCGTCGAGTTCGTGGGCAACCCGCCCGTGGGCATGGGCGGTAAGGACGTCATGCTTTACACGCTCGGCATCCTCAAGTGTAACACAGTGGCGATCGGCCGCTGCGTTGAGTGGGGTGGCAATATCTCGGCGCTCTCGTGTGACGCACGCTTCGCAATTGCCAACATGACGGCTGAGTTCGGCGGCATTGCGGGCGTCTTCCCCGCGGATGAGCGCACGGCGGCGTACATCGCCGCTCGCGAGTCGCACAAGGACGACGCGATCTACTTCCGCGCAGACCACGATGCTGAGTACGCCGAGAGGTACCAGATCAACCTCGAGAACCTCGAACCGCAGGTGGCGCTGTTCCCATCGCCGGACAATGTCAAGCCGGTGAAAGAGGTGGTCGGCATGAAGCTGGACGGGTGCTTCATCGGCGCATGTACGACCGCTGAGGAGGACCTGGTGCTTGGCGCGCTCGTGCTCGAGGCATGCATGAAGGCGGGCCTCACCCCCGTGGCGCACGGCAAGCGCCGTGTGACCCCGGGTAGCCAGGTCATCATTGACAAGCTGCGCGCTCACGGTCTGCTGGCGGTGTACGAGAAGGCGGGCTTCACGGTCGGCGCGCCGGGCTGCAGCTTCTGCCTGGGGATTGCCGCCGACGTTGCCGGCGAGAACGAGGTCTGGCTCAGCTCGCAGAACCGCAACTACCGCAACCGCATGGGCAAGGGCTCGATCGCGAACCTGGCGTCGGCGATCACGGTCGCGGCGTCGAGCTTCGCGATGGAGGTGACGGACCCGACGCCGTACCTCAAGCTCATCGATGAGGCCAAGTTCTACGAACTCGTGCCGCGCGGCGCGGCGGCGACGTTCGATGTGAGCGAGCCGGCGCCGGAGCTGGCGGGCGCGGCATCCGTGGCGGACGAGGACAGCGCTGCGGCAGCGGGTCTGGCGACGTTCCAGACGCAGATCAAGGGCCGTGCGCAGGTGTTTGGTGACAACATTGATACGGATGCGATCCTGCCGGGCGAGTACCTGACGGAGAATGACATGGAGAAGCTCGGCAAGGTGGCGTTCCTGCACACGAACCCGGACTTCCGCGACAAGGTGAAGCATGGGCAGAGCATTGTCGTGGCGGGCCACGGCTTCGGGTGCGGGTCGTCGCGCGAGCAAGCGGTGACGGCGATGAAGGGTGCCGGCGTGCAGGCGATCATCGCGCGGTCGTTCGGGTACATCTTCTCTCGCAACTACCAGAACTTCAGCCTCATGGGGATCCAGCTGAACGACGAGCGCTTCTACGAACTCGCGACTGAGAACGCCGAGATCACGCTCAACATGACGGGGCGTACGATCGAGGTGGGCGGCGAGGTCTTCCGCTTCAATATGTCGCTCTTCGAGGAGCGCCTGCTGGCGGGTGGCGGCATCATGCCGCTTTACAAGAAGTTCGGCAACCGCCTCTTCCGCGTGGCGGTGCAGGAACCCGGCGAGACGAAGGGCGGGTGCGGCTCAAGCGCCAGCGGCAGCTCGAGTGGTGGTGCCGCCGGTGGCGACTGCGGCTCCAAGCCGACAGCAGTCGGTGGAGGCGCCGACCTGTCGTGGTAGACGAGGCGATGTAGCCATTATCAGATAGGGACCCAGAATCAGAATGAATAAGATCGTAGCTATTGTTAGTGTCACGCCGCGACTCTCTTCTCTCTTCTTATCACCTGCTTGAAGTGACAATGACGAGATGCATGTATGGCGCACTGGACTCGGTCTTCACGCACATCGTCCGCGCTCGTAGCAGCAGTAGCAGCAGCAGCAGACAAAGGAGACGATGGCAGCAGCACCCAGCGCCGCCAGCGGCGTCAAGATTCCGCCAGAATGGCTACATGAGGTGCGTCGCCGTCACTCGAGTCCGCATGTGAAGGGGAAGGAGGAGGAGGGGGACATCCTCTCTCACCACCTACCTGTCTACTCTCTCGTGTGCCCGCAGCCCACCTTCGCCAAGCGCTCAGACTTGCTCGAAGCGCGCAGACTCGAGCGGCGTCAGTTCGCACTCGACGCGACGCATGAGGGCCCTGAGCTCAGCAGTGGCGCGGGCCGCTCGCGCTTCGCGCGCTCCGAGACCATCTTCCGCGACTCGTTCCGCAAGAGCGGCGCCTTCGACGTCTCGGGGCAGCCACCAAACTCTCCTTTGCACTTCCATCAGCGCACGACCTCCAGCGACTTCGCGACGCGATCTGCGCTGCTCGACCAGCGCCACGAGCAAAGGCGCGTCGAGAGTCTTCACTTCGAACCGTCCGAGATCCTGCGGGTGCGCGACATCCCCAAAGCCGAGCAGCTCCGCGAGTGGTGGAAGCAACCGCGCGAGGGATATGTGACCGACCCCACCGCCGCGGTGTCCGCGAACTCGCTTCGGCTGGACCTCGTGCGCCACGGAGTCGAGCTCGGGCCGATGGATCCGGGGAAAGTGCGCTGCCCCGCCTCGGTGGACGAGCGCCGGCAGCTCAAGCAGCAGAAGGCGCTGCTGGCAGACCATGTGCACCACATCGCGCACTCGATCCCTGCCGCGTACCTCAAGAGCGACCGCACCGACATCGCGACGATCACACGCGCGCCGGATCTCTATGCGCAAGAGCGACCAGCAAGCTGCGGTGCTAACGGTGGCAGTGGAGGGGGTGGCAGCATGAGTCACGGAGTAATGAAGCGCTCAGGGTCGCTGCCACCTGCCTTCCCGCCTGTGTCGCCACTCAAGGCTTTCGACGCACAGTCAGCCCGTCGACGGCATAATCGACCAAAAAGTCTCAACATTGAGAACCTTATCCTCGAGAGCACGAGCCAGCGCGTGCTGCTCGACCAGATCAAGGCGTGTTCGCCGCTCGCGTCGCCGGATGTTCATTTCGCCAACTCCAGCACCAGCAGCAACAATAACACTGGAGGTTTTGGGAGTGCGCTTCACTCAAACTCGCAGCCTGCGAGGTCGCCGAACCAGTCCACAGGCAGCGATGGTCGCCACGGAATTGTCCGATGTGGTGGCTTCGCTTGAGAGGAAGAACTAGTGGGACAGCGGCGACGAATGAAAAGACAACGGAAGAAGTGCATACATACACACACGTGCGCTCATACATAAACAAGTACGTTGAGCTAGAAGACAAGAGAGAGAGCGAGAGAGCAGAGATGTTGATCGTCTAAAGAGAGCATTCTGCGCACATCCTACCTACTCGTTTGCCGCATGGTCGCGCGTCCACTGCTGTATCCAGGCCACGACGCGCTCGACGTTGGTCTCCATGTCTTCGATCGTACGGCTCTCGAGCTCCTGCACGATCTCGGGAGCGTAGCTCTCGCGCGCCTCTTGAAGCACGACCTCCATGATCTCGCACTCGACGTTCTCGGTCACTTTCTTCTCCGAATACCCGCGGCGCTGCAGGCGGTCGAAGAGCGTCGTGTTGTCCACACGCAGCACGAGCACGAGGTCGAACCAGCGCTCCGGGAAGAAGTCGCACGTGTGGAAGTCCACGACGCGGCCACCCTCGCTCATCATCTCCTCCATCTCGTCGCACACCTTGTCCTCGTCCAGCACGAAGCAGTCGAACTCCTCGTCGCGGCCCTCGTGCAGCTCGCGCTCCTTCACGAGGTCTCCGACGTTCACGTGCTGCAACGGCGTACGCTCCTGCGATCATTAGCGGCGATGGATAGTTAGTCTCTCGATCATCTGGTCGCGGGGCTGAATGCGGATGTGCTGCTTGCTACGCACTGCGATCAGCTGGCACATGGACGTCTTGCCGGTGCCGGGCGTGCCGGTCACGAGGATGTTGGGGAGGCGCGCCATTCGCTCGCGTTGGCTTGGTCTGTAGCTTTTGGACGTGGGAGTGGTGCTCGTTTGTCTATCACCAGTCAGTTCGACGCTCGCAAAGGGAACCTACCTGAATTTAGTCTCTCGCTGGCTGATTCACCAGGAGGGGCGATGTGACTGACAATCTACTCGTTTTCTTGATTCATATATGTGGGAGTAGAATTATGCAGCATGATGCGGCACGTCGTCCCATGCTAATCAAGCCAATTCGGACCTCTTAATCAAGAAGCAACATTGAGCATTGATCGACATGAGCAGAAGGCAGTAAGGTCTGTGTACATATAATACGGTCGACAGGTAGGTAGGCGACTTGTCGTCGCTGTCGGACGGTCGCCAGTGGCGCCGCTCGCTCATATGAAGCTTTCCAAGTCCCGACGCCTGCTGGTGCATCGAGAGGAGCACGCGGTGCGAGATGCTCAGGAGCTGAACATCTGCTGCAGCAGCGGGATGCGGTGGTTCAGGAACTCGTTGTAGACGCCGTCGACCTGCGTCGCGCCGCCCTCCTTGCGGAACGCGTACGAGGTGTCGCAGCCGCCGCTCGTGGCGTTCGTCACGAATCGCACGGTGCCCTCATAGCCCGTGAAGCTGTACGACAGCGTCATGTCGTCACTTACGTACTCGAGCAGCGTCTCGGTGATGTGGCGTGTCGGCTGACCATCCACGCCCGGGAAGTGGAGCGTGCGCGACGTCGCGTTGTGCACGTGCGCCTTCGTGCAGCCGATGACCCACGAGCAGTCGTGCCAGTTGCCTACGACGCCCCAGACCTTGGCGCACGGACTGCCGAGCGTGAATGCGAGGCCGCCGTGCGCGATCTCCTTGCGCGGCTGCACGTCCATGTAGGCGCCCTGCACCTCGAGCTTGCCGCCCACGAGCAGCTGGTGCATCACCGGGTCCTCGCGGAAGATCTCCACGGGCAGCCCCTTGGTCATCCACTGCGTCACGGCCTCCGCCGACTCCCACTTCTCAATGAACCGGAACTCGTCCGGGTTCTGGATGTTGCGAGCGAGCACGTAAGCGACGTTGCCCGGCGCCTCGCGCGCGGTCTCCACGAGCTTGAACTGCGCGATGCGGTCGATGAACGCGTCGCCGAGCCCCGGGTTCACACGCGCGAGCGTCGTGCCCGTGAGTACAGTCGGCGCCTGGCACGACCCGGAGTGCGACGCGACGCCCACGAGCGGGATGAAGCCAATCGCGAAGGCCGTGACCATCTTGAACTTGTAGTGGCGCACCATGAAGCGCTGCTCCATGTCGCCCTTGTCGTTGCACCGCGCGTCAAACGCCTGACCCCAGACGTAGTAGATCGCGTGCGTGACGATCGGCGAGAGGTAGATCATGAGCTCGTTCACGATGACGAAGTAGCCCGTGGAACCGACCGCGAAGTTGGCGAACACGAGCGGCAGGATCGTGAGGAAGAGATGCACGGCCGTGGACACGAACGGGAGGAGGTAGAACGAGCGCACCTCTGCGTCCGGCCCCATGACCGCGAGCTCAAAGAACGAGAGCATGAGGAAGAAGTCGAGCATGATGCCAACCGACTGCTCGATGATCGTTGCGAGCTTGACGTCCGGCACGAGCGCCACGATGAAGACAATGAAGAGGATCCACGCCGTGGCCTTGGCGAAGAAGCGCTTCTTGGCCGTGGCCGTGGGGTGCGTGATGCTACCGACGAAGACCCACTCGAAGAGGTTGTGCAGCGCGGCGCCGATGAGCAGCGGCTTGCTCACGCCGTACTGCGCGCGGAAAACCGCGAAAGAGGCAGTGACGATCGCGTACCCGGAGGTAGCGGCGGTCATGGTGAAGTTGCGCTTCGTGTCGACCTTGAGCGCGTTGAGCACGCCAATGGAGAATAGTACGCCTGCGAGCAGCCAGTGCGCGAGGTAGAAGTTCCACGGGCCGTCGCGGTCGATTGCGGGCAGGCACGCGACCGAGATGCCGAGCCACTCGCACGTGCCCTCCGGGTGCATCACGATGCAACGCGGGAAGCTAACGACCCAGAAGCCGATGATCACTCCGGCGGCCGCGGCGGTCACGCCGAGGCTCAGCTGCGGCAGCGTGATCTGCTTGTGGAGGTTACTGGCGGCATCTTCGTCGAGTGTGGGCGGCGCGGCCTCGGGCTCGACGTTGGCTCCTGTGTGGCGATTCTTGAGTTGCTGCTGGGCGCTCATCGTCGGTGGTGGCGGGAGGTCGGAGGCGGTTGTGTTGACGATGTTGTTGGTGTCAAGGGACCCGTGGCCCAGGCGGTGAATCGAGGAATGAGAGGTCCGGAGGTCTGGAGGCTCGAGATGTTCATCGATGGTGCACGGAGTGGCGCGCGAGTGGCCACGGCAGACTCTGCGTGTGTGCGCGCGTGTGTGCGTGGAAGAAGTGGATTCTGGGCGCAGTCAACCCCTTGGGTTGATAGAAAGGAAGAGAGCGAGAGAGAGAAAGACCTCGTAGCGCAGTGGATGTCGCGCGACGGCTCTTCTCGACACTCGCAACGAGTCATCAACGCCACCACCGACACCGCCGCGTTTGCGATTTATAGGTACCTCCGGGTACAAAGTATATTTTGGACTGTTTGACGAGTGGAGCAATATCTGTTGCAACAAGGTCTTTCTGTAAACTGTAGGCAAAAAACCCTGGTGATCCCCTCCTGCACAAAATGGCTCGGGATCAGAAATTTTTGGCGGTATCAGGTCTATATATGGTGAAATGCGATTGTGCGTGAGACATGTGGTGATCCTAAACGTCAATGCATTAGGAAAACTAAACCTTTCCGAGAACGCAAACTGTGGGATCATGCCAGAAAGACAACTCGGTTAGCACCGATATATCGGTTGATCGGGCTCGTCAAAGCGCGCTTGCCTCCAGGATCTGTCGAGGTAAGTGCCGCCAGACCGATCACGCAGGTGACGGCTGCCTTCTGTCAGCGTGCAGACTAGCAGAGCGCGCGAGACGTCCTGCCTTGGCAGGTCGACAAAAAAAAACCAGACCGTGTGCACCTCTCGCTGCTGACCACTCTTTCGCGCATGCACCTCATTCTTCTCCAGGACTGATTTCTCACTCTTTCTGTAGGTCTCTGATGCGTTCATCCCGTCGGCTCCAGTGATTTGACCGTCACAGATATCTGCGTGAGTGCAGTTCGTTGTGCCTGACAGATGACCCTCAGTTGCTGCTCTGTGCCGCTGCGTCCAGTTCCGGCAGCGCGTAGAGCTTCTGGAAGACCAGGGCACACGAGGTGAGACCTCGCAGCAAATTGGATAGAGTGCCCAAGCCACACAATTGCCACATACACAAACATTAGCACAACACTTGCGCAACACCAGGACCACCGGCAAGCGAGGTGCTGCTGGTGCTGTCCCCAGGAACCAGCTTTGAAGCCGCTTGTGTGTTCGATTTCATCATATGGGTGATCAAACGGGCGTGCAGAAGGCGTTCATTCACCTTGTCTGCTTCTTTGTTTCGATCGCACATTGTCCTTTCCGACGATGATCTCGCACACATTGTCATCGCCATTATCTTTGTTGAGAGAACACCACAAACGAGCGTGCACACCCGGCTTCGAAACGAATGAAAGCCGTTGCGAAAGCACACACGCGTGCTGCTCATTCTGTGTGTGTGTGTGTGCCGACAAAAGATTGTAGTGACCTGCTGGGAAGCAGCGAGAAAGTTCTAGTTGCGTTCACAGTCTCCTCTGTATCCCCTCACGTCTTGCACCAACATGTTGACTTCTCCGTGGCGTCAACGCAGCTGATCCACCTCGATCTCCTCCAAGCAAGCGCTTCCCTTTTCGGTCAAGGGGATCGAGACAGCTAGCTGAGGTTTTGCACTAGCTTGCTTGTTGGAACTCGTATCGCTGGAAAAGTTGACTTGCAGTGACTTTGCTTCAACACGGTGTCTTTCTGCGCTCGATCACCCCAACCTTCTTCAAACTAGCTAACTCCAAAACGAGCTCTAGGCGAGGAGAGTTGAGATCTTGCGAACTTTACTTCAACTAGTCCGATGCAGAGCACAGTCTTCGGTTCTTGGATGTCTGAAGGTACTATCCAACAATACTATCGAATGCACCAAGGCATCTATCGGATGCGAGTGGGGTTACTATCGAGCGTCCAGCTCGAAACCCGCTTCGTCTCGGCCATCCAAATGCTTACTTGCGCACCCGAACAACTCGGCAACGAAGAGCTTGCAAATCCATCGTGCCATCCTCGACAACTAATGATGTTGAACACGCACTCCAACGGCTCCAGACATGGGAACTGTTAATGTAGATACTATTCTGTTATGAGTGACTTCGAGAGTGAGCGAGGAACTAGTCCGAACATGTGAAGGACCGACCGACGCCGCATTTCACAAGCGCATCTGTTCGCTCATGCAGCCTTCTTCGTGCTGTTCATGAGCGACGCAAACATGCCGCCGGGCTTTGCGAGCAGGTTCGCCGGCGAGTCAAACTCCTGCACCTCGCCGTGGTCGAGCACGAGGATGCGGTCGCTGTCGGCGATCGTCTCGAGACGGTGCGCAATCGTCATGGCTGTGCGGTCCTGGAAGTTCTGCTTCACCGTCACCTGGATCATGCGGTCGAGCTCCTGGTCCACGTTCGCCGTCGCCTCGTCCAGCACGATGATACGGCTCTGGCGCAGCAGCGCGCGCGCGATGCACACGAGCTGGCGCTGGCCGACCGACAGGTTGTCCCCCTTCTCCGCTACCTCGTACTCGAGTCCCTGGCCCCACTTCGTCACGTCGTCGAACAAGTGCACCTTGCGCAGCACCTGCCACACCTCGTCGTCCGGCTTCTCGTTGAACGGGTCCAGGTTCAGGCGCAGCGAGCCGCTGAACAGCACGGGGTCCTGCGGGATGATCGTCAGCTTCGCGCGCAGGTCCTGGATCTTCACGGTCGCGATGTCCACGCCATCGATCAGGATGCGCCCGGACGCGCACTCCACCACGCGGAACAGCGCGCTCATGAGCGTGCTCTTGCCCGACCCCGTGCGTCCGCACACACCGACTTTCTCACCGTCCCGCACCGCGAATGACACGTTCTTGAGCACGAGCTCGAGTCCGTCGCGATAGCGGAGCGACACGTTCTCAAACGTGATCGTGCCCTGGCGAGGCCACGACGCGTCCGGCTTGGT
>JAASFZ010000526.1:0-15974 GCA_023334075.1 Globisporangium nunn | reverse complement strand
ACACATCTGCACACCACCTCACACGAACCACGACCGCTTTTCGTGTACATCTCGTCGCACAATATGCTGCAATATATATTGTACTATATTGTACCCGACAATCTCAATCTAATACTGTTTTTCGAAGCCAACCTTCATGGCTGAACACACTTTAGCCCTCGAGCCGTGATCTCACCATTGGCATTGGACTCATGATGGAGGAGGACGTCGCGTCCATGCAGTTTGCATCAAGTGTATTGCATCGCGTGTCAAGAAGGATCCTACTGTATCTCAGAAGCCGTCGTCTTCGTAGTCATCGAAGCCTCCAAGCGTGAACGCATTAGCAGAGCCCAGGGGTGGAAGTCGAGACGGAGGAGAGCTTGCAGAGAGCGCCGGGGATGGGTCGAACGCGGTGCGCGAGTTCTTCTTGTGGTTTTTCCTGTCCCCAGACGCGGGTCCCGCCATCCTGAGCTCGCGCTCCCGCTCGTCAAAGCTGTAGTCGCCTCCATCGACGGACGAACCGACCGACGTGCCGTGCGAGCGCGCCATGCTCGCTTCGAAATAACTTAACCCCTTGAACGAGGCCGCCCCGACGCTCCCAGCCATGCTCACGTCGTCGTCATCGCGCCCGCCGCCTTCTTCCGCGTCGTCCTCCACTCCGTCGTCTTCGTCGCCATCTTCCTCCTCGTCTTCCTCCTCCTCGTCGTCTTCTTCCCTTTCGTCGTCATTGCCACCGTTCTCCTCCTCGTACTCCTTGATGATGGCCTTGACGGCATTCAGCGCATCGCAGTTCTCACTCGACATCGGATCCGCGTGCTTCCAATATAAATATGACGGGCCGATGTACTTGAACGACCGGCGCAACAGGTACGGGTCGAACGGGAAGAATGTCTCGAGCGGCTGACGCTGCTGGCCGAGCAGCACGGTGGTGGTGGCGCTGCTGCTGCTGCTGCTGTTGCTCGCAACCGTCGGCGCCGTCGACCGCTCCATGGTCTTGGCCTTCTTCTTGTTCTTCGAGAACGCGCTGGTGCTCGACGAGCTGACCGCCTGGTCCACGCGGTCGATGCACTCGTCCGAGATCAGGTCGAACGTCTCGGCAAAGTTGAGAAACTCACTTGCCACCGTCTGCTGGCAGAACGCGAGCGGGCAGTAGCCCGTCGACGTGATCAGCAGGCGCTGCCAGCCGAGCGAGCGCAGGAAGTCGTAGCCGTGCGGCGCCTGCGCAACCTCCAGGCCGCGAAAGCACAGCAGGTAGCACACGGTCTGCAGCGACGAGATGTAGATTGACTCCTGGAAGCTGCCGCGCGAGTGCTCCTCAAGCGCCGCCTGCTCGGCCGCCAGGGGCGAGAAAGAAGAGGACGACGGCTGCAGCGCGGCATCGTAGACATCCATCTGGCCGTGCATCCATTGGAGCAAGTGGTAGAGCGCCTTCTGGATATACGCGACCGAGATGTACTTGGCACGCGCCAGGAAGCTCGCGAGGTACGCGCCGCAGCTATGGCGCGTCACGGGGGGCACCTGCGGGTCAAGCGACGTCGCGAGTAGCTGCGAGATGAACACGTCCTGGAACTGCGGATCCATGCGGCAGACGTAGAAGAGCAGGAACTGGGGGTACTTGGAGCGGTGCGTGTTAAGGATCGAGTGCTCGAAGACCTTGAGCAGGTAGCGGAACACTGTCGCCGCCTTCTGCACGTCGAGGAGGTCGCCGTCCGCCGTCCCCGTCGACGCCTGCACCGACGACGACGCGCCGACGACCGCCTCGATGTGCGCGAACACGGCGAGCATCATCTCGTCGAGCTTGTCGGCCATCTCATCGACCTGGGCGCCGCTGTCCGGCGGTAGCAGCGCGTCGTCAAGGAAGTCGTCCATCGTGAACACGTCCTCCTCCTGCTCGTCCAGCTTGATCTCGACGTCGACCGCCACGAGTTGGTCCACAACGAGCGCGAAGACGCGCTCCTGCAGTCCGGGCACGTACGTCGAGAGCTTCAAAACGTTTTTGAGGAACGCGACCTGGAACGCCGTATCCAGGCGCTTGTGCGGCACGTGCTCGCAGACCACCGGGAAGAGCACGTTCGCCGCCGTCGGTACGAGCGCCAGCACGCGCTGCAACAGCTCGTGTGCCGCCGCGTACCGCTGCTCGATGCGGGCCTCGACGTCGATGACGGGCTCTTCCGGCGCTTTATTGTCAGAAGCTGAGACGGGCGCCGTTGAGATGATGCCACCGAACGACCCGCCAATCGCGATCCGCTTGGCCGTCGCTGGCGCTGGCACTGGCGCTGCTGGTGGTGGGGTGAGCCAGGGCGGGAGCTGCTGCGGGCGGCAGAGACAGCGCGCGAGCATCTGCAGTGTCGGCAGCACGAAGACCGTGTTGGAGGACACGAGGTGCGCGACAAAGCGCGCAAAGGCCACGCGCTCGGCGCGCGCCGCCAGGAACGAGAACTTGAAGAGCGCGTCAAAGAGCTGCTGGAAGGCCTGCGGCTCGCCCGCCATCGCCGAGATGCAGCGCGGCAGCGACAGAAACACGCGCCGCCGCGCAGCCGCCGCCTGCGCGCCGCCATCTGCGTCCGAGAGCTGCCGCACGAGGAAGTCGTACGTGGTGCTATTGCCCTGGTTGTCAAGGAGCAAGGTGGGTTGATCGGGTACGGAGGCTCTGGCAGTTAAGAAAGCGAGAGAGACACGCATGCGCGCGCGCGCGCACCTTGAGCTTCAGGTCGAGCGCGTTCTCGATGAACTGCTGCGTGCTCGCGAGCTCGTCCTCGCTGATAAGCGGGCCATCGGCGTCGACGTCGGCCATTGTCGTCGATGCTGATGTGCTCGCTTCCAGCCAATTTGCGCGCGGGAGGGCAGGGTTTACGCAAGCAGGTGAGCCCACGCGAAGGGCTTACGCAAGCGCCTAGGGTTTGGCGCCTAGGGTTTACCGAGCGACAGGTCGCATTTTCCAAGTTGGATCACGAAGAAAGCGGCGCCTGTCCCTCACTTCGCCCTCATGCCGCTGTTCTCGCCGACGCCGGAGCTCGCGGCGCCGCCCGCGCCCGAGGTCGTCGCCAAGACCGACAAGTCTGTGAGCCTGCGCCTGCGCTTGCACGCCGGCGCTGCGCATCAGCAGCCGCCGCCGCCTGGACGCAAGCTGGCGTTCCAACTGGTGCGTCGCCGCCCTCGCCAGTGTCGAGCTCGCGCTATCTTACTACCGCGGCTACCCGTTGACCCGTTCCGAGGGGTTTCTTAGAGCCACAGCGAGCATGGATACGTGTACTACTCGTGGACCGAGTCGGAGGTCTTCACAGCCGCGATGCACCCGGTGAAAGGTCTCGCGCCGAACACGGTGCGTTTCGACGATGATCAGCAGCTCGGGGTGGCTGGTTGTCGAGTTAAACGCGGAAGAAGAGGAGCTCACGTGCTTGGTTGCTTGATGGGTTAATTCGGAAGAACTACGTCTTCCGCGCGCGCGTGGTGGACGAAGCTGCGCAGCAGTGCAGCGAGTGGTCGCCGCTCACGTCCTACGTGCGCACGTTCACGGTGCGCGTGTGTGGACAAGGGGTTATGTCTGTCTGAACAGGCGAACTAACAAATCTGTGCCGTGCGGCGCACGTATGCGCGCAATTGGTGTAGGAGGAAGAGGACGCGAAGCGCGCCGGCACATACTTTGAGCATGTGCGTTGCGTTCGCTCGAGGCTATTTCTCATGGCGGTGGTGGATTAACCTCGGAGGTTCTTGTGCCTTGATCACAGGCGCTGAAGCTCGAACGCGAGCAGAAGTCGGCACTGCAAAAGCAGATCTCCAAGCTCACGGTCATGCTGGACGAGAACGCGCGCGTGAAGAGCGCGCCGGAGCGGCCGTCGGCGGCGAAGCTCCACGAAGACATGCTCTCGAGCCGGCGCGTCATGGACACGACGCTCTCGAAGCTGCAGGCGGAGCTGAGCGCGCAGACGGCGGCGCTCGCGGCGATCCGCAAGCAGCGCGCGGCTGATGAGCAGATGATCACGGACCTGCTCAACGAACAGGAGAACTTGCGGCGTGCGCAGCAGCAAGCGCCGCCCGCGGTGACGGCCAAGGAGGTTGAGCAGGAGATGGCGCAGCTGCGCGCGCAGCTGGAGGCGAACGAGAGCGCGCTGCGCCGGCACCAGGAGCTGGTGGCCACGAGCCACGAGCAGGTCGCCGCGTACGAGGCGTCGCTCGCGGCCACGAAGGATGAGATCACGCGCAAGGAGCAGGAGGTGGAGCGGCTCGTGCGCGACTGCGACCGCTTAGTGCAGGAGCAGGCGGACCTCGCGGCCGTCAAGCAGCTGGAGATTGAAGACGCGCTGCTCGAGGCCAAGACGTCGCTCGAGCAGCAGCTCGACATCAACACGTACCTACGCGATGAGGTGGCGCGCCTGCGTGAGGAGAACCACCACCTGAAGAATCAGATTCAGGAGATCGACGCCGAGATCGCGCCCAAGATGATCCGTCTCGAGGACGAGAACGAGCAGCTGCGCGCGCAGCTCGCTGCCTATCGGCGATAAGGCGCCTCTCTCGCCGACTCGATTGGATGCGCGTGGTGACGGCGACTGTTCTTTCCTTTCATACCTGCTTTACTGTGTTCGCTCTAATATATTGATACTCGACAGTCGGATTGGTCCGCGCGCTTGAGCTGCCATCGACTTTTGCGATCCAGACCGCGTCACGACTGACATCGCATTTACACCAGCAGAAACCACGGACACGTACACCGCATCGTGTTTGTAGTACTTCGCGATGTGCTTCCGGAATCCACGGAACAACTGCGTTCAGCGAGCGCTTGGAACCGGATCCACTGAGCATGCTGTTGCTCGAGGTTGTCGATTTGACTCGAGAAACCTCCTCGATGTTGCTCCAACCATGACCGTCAACACCACCACAACCCCGAATCCACGCTTGCAGACTCAACCGCTTTCCGTCGTTGTTTCGTTGCATCCTACACGAGCAGCATCTACTTTAGTATCTCTTCGTGGTCACTCGACATCGGCAGTCGTGCGCAAGAGCGCATTTGCAGCGCCACAATCTCGTCCGCGTCGAGCTGATTCGCGATATTGAACGATAGCAGGAAAGCGCCATCAGGGATGCGCTTATCGTGAGCTAATCTACTGCTTCATGCGTGAGCACTGCTGCTGAACGGCGTCGGAGTACTTCTTAGTTCCTCAGGTCGGTAGGCCAGTGGTTGGTTGGCAGGTGATGATTGAGGCACCCATGTGCAAGTGAGTGGAACGTCCGAGCCTAACGCGAGTGATGATGACGAGCAGATTCGCACACACTTCTCCATGCGCGATGCATCGTGGCAGGTGTCGATCGATACCCAACGAAGCCAGTCTTAAGCCGAAGTTATCGCCAAGCGAACAGTTCTCCGCACTCGAAATTCATCAATGCACTTCTCGGTTCAACAACCTCAGACAGCTTCCTTGTTCTCCATAATGACCAGCGTCGTGCTGCACGCTCGTGTCGGAAGAGATGCGAGCAGATGCCTACCAGCGGCGCGCGCGCGCGCGCTCCGGCATGTCCCACTCGAAGGCGCGGCCGGGCACCGGCGGCAGGTTCTTGGACTCGTACTCGGCGATGATCTCCTCGTCGCGGCCCTCCCACGCGAAGCGCACGTTGTGAGTCGGCGCGAGGCTCTGGATGAGCTTGTCGCGCGCCTCTGCAGGAACGTTACGAGCGCGTTATTAGCATCGTTAAGAGCTCCCCTCCCCTCTCCCCCATCAGCAAGACAGGACAAGAGCGCGCGCACCGTGCGTCGTGCTCATCGCCGAGCGCGTGCCCGTGGGGTCATACGCCAGCACCGCCGGGTTCTGCACCCAGCATTCGAGTTAACATGCATAGCAGGCTCGGCAGAGTCCATCCGGATGGCGCTATTCGCACCTTGTTGCCCGGCGAGCCGCGCTTGGCGTCCGCGGGCAGCTCGACGCGCTTCTCGACCGCGATCGACGGGTGCACGCCGACCTCGAGCGGCGTGTGCGCGCGGCGCACGTCGCGCGTGTAGTACTGCGTGTTGTAGATGTTCTCCTTGCGCTCCGTGGACGGCACGTGCGCCGGCGGCTGGTTCGTGGGCGCCGGGTAGCGGTACTTCTGGCTGCCGCTGGGCGCCTGGAAGTCCTGCTTCGTGCCCGAGGCCTCCGTGAAGAGCAGCAGCTCGCGCAGCTTCTGGCGCTGCGCGGGCGTCAGCAGGTCCGCGAACCGGAACGGCTTGAACGGCTTCCACGCCTTGTTGCTCATGCTTTAGCTCTTAGCGCACGCGACTTACGCAGGCAGCGACCACCCCCAGAATGCCACCAGCAAAAATGTGTGGGGCGAAGGAGCTTCAGCTGCGCTTAAGTACGAAGGGTGCGTACTTACCGCAGGCGATACAACCGGCAGGTGTCTCGCGCTGCTTCCATTACTAGCCTCTCGCGCCGACCACACCACCAGCATCCTAACTGCCCCATCGCACAAGGAGGACCCCATGGGCGGCGCGGCGAGCCGACCAGCAGCGAAGACGGCGGCGGCCGCCGTCCAGCAGCAGCAGAAGCAGTCGCTGGCGGCGGCGCTGCGCGCGGAGTCGTCGCGCGACGCGGTGGTCGTGTCGCACCTGGACACCAGCGCGCGCGACCTGAACGGCGCGAGTCTGCTGCGCAACCCACACGCGCCCGCGCCTGCGCCTTCGCTCGAGGAGATGAACGCGGCGCTGCTGGAGGACGCTCGGCGCTTCCAGGACTACGACAGCGTCGGATATCTGCAGCAAAACGAAGCGGCGTTCGCCGACACGGCGAGCGCGTACCGTGCGCGCTCGGACGCGCCTGTGCAGATGCCCCGAGACCGCACGGCGGCGGCGTCCGCGGCGTTCGGTGGCGAGGTGGTGGAGCACATGCCCGGCCGCGTGACGAACCGCCAGCTGCGCGAGCTGCTGCGGATGCACTACGAGGCGCCGGCGGCCGACGGCGCGCCGGCGGCGCTCGCGGCGCGCTTCAAGCTCGAGCTGCACGTGGTCGAGAGCTTGCTGGCGAGCGTCGGGCCGCCGGACGTGCTCGAGCCGCGCGCGCCCACCGAGTTCCCGTACGGCATCTGGTTCGAGCGTCGCGCATAGTGCGACGCAACGCGAACTATTACAGTAACAAACACTCAGCAAAAGCAAACGTGGTCATTTGGCGTCGTCGTCGTCGTCGTCGTCGTCACCGCCTCGCTGGTCGCTCGAGGCGGTCCGAACGGATCTCTAGCTACTCGTTCATCATCATCTGCGTCATCAACAGCCCTCGTATATCTTGTATCTCTCTCGTGTGCATTTTTTTCTGGTCGCTCGTGTCGTGTCGTGTCGTGTCACCTCTCCGGAGGATCGGCCCATGAGGACATCGTGGCTGTCGCCGCTGCTGCCACAGTCTGCTGCCACTTGCTCCTCTCTCGTTCTCGTTGGCACACTCACCCTCTCACTCTCGCTTGATCTCTGCTGACACCCCTGCTCACTTCAAGTCGCGCTCACTTCCATTGCTAAGAGCGTGACAGAGTTCCATCCTCTAGACCAGCCGCCGTCGTCTCACATGCTGGAGCTCAGCAACGCGGCTTCGCTTCGTCGATGTTGGCGAACTAGCGGGTCGAGAGGGGATAGTTCCGAGACGCTGGTGGTGGATGATCTCCGCCGCTAGTGCACCAAGCTGGTGGAGAACTCTACTTCATCTTTCTGAGACTTCTTCTGTGTCCGCGGCGTTCTCGACTGCCGTGATACGCTAGCAGCCGCAAACGCCTCCGCCGCTTTACGGGTTGACGAACGGATTCCGCGTGCGGAGCTGCGTGCCCGATTCGCTCAGGCGTGCCTGCATGATGCCACCTGGAGCGACACCAAGCGAGGCAGCGCTGAAGCCCGGCGGCGGAGAGCGCAGCAGAGGCGTGCGAGTGCTGGACGCATCACTTAGATTCAGATTCAGACTCGACGCTGAGCTGCTGCGCGGCGTCGTCGACGACGACGACGAGCCGAAAAATGCGCTCAGACTCGACTCCTCCTGCTGGTACAGCGCACTCTCCCGCTCGACCGCCGCCAAGTCCAGCATCGGCGCGAAGGACTGCGTGTTGCTCAGTCCGCCGAACACCCCGGTGTTTGGTTTCGGCACCGACGGCGGACGGCCGAGACCGTTGGTGCTACTGACTGCTGCTGCTGCTGTTGCTGCTGTCAGCGACAACTCGCTGTTGCCCCAACCAGAGGAGAGGAGTCCCTGTCCCGAGAAGCCGCCAAAGTCGCTGCTGAAGCTGTGGAAGCTCGGATATCCAAGCGTCGACCCGCTACCAAATCCACCGCTGAACGCGTCACTGAACGAGGAGTTCCGCTTCGGTTCCGGCGTCGACTGCGAGCTCGGCGCACCGAGGTTAAACGAACCTCCCGCGGACAAGTCTGCGAACGGTGACGACGTCATCCACGACGACACGCTCGCGTCGCCGCCGAGAGCGCCACTGCTACTCACTGCGTCATAAGATATCGGGGCCAAGGCCGGTGACGGCTGGAAGACGATCACTTCGTCGTCCACGTCGTCATCCGCGTCCGTCTGCTTGGTGGAGGGCGGACGCACCGCAGCATTGTTGCCATTCGTAGCAACATGCTGCTGCTCACTCGAAGCGCCCGTCGAGCCCATCATCCCGAAGAGCCTGGGCGACGGCATCGGACCGACGCTCAGATTCTTCTTCTCCTTGTTCGATCCACCCGCAGTGACTGCCTGCAAGAAGCTGTTCGAGATGCTGACGCCATTGCCACCACCACCAACGGTTGGCGTCGTCGAGAACACACCCTGGTACAGGTACAAAAGCGGGTTGCCTTCGTACTCTTCGCAGAGGAACCTGCCGAAGTTGTACAGGTTCCACGCGCGGATGGGCGCCGCCGCGGCTTCCGGGAGACTAGTAGTAGAACTCGCCCTGCCGGGGCTCAAGGGCATGGTGGACGGCGATGCACCGGCGGTCTGCGGCTTCTCCCACAGCGCTGCGAGCGGGGAGAAGCCGCGCAGCTCGACGTTCTCCTTCAGCGCCAGCTGCTGCGCGCGCAGCTGCTCCTGCTGGTCGTTGCGCAGGTTCACGAGCGGCGAGTACAGCTCCTTGAGCGCCGCGTGGTTCACGAGACGCACGAACGTTTCCAGGAACGCGCGGTGGCTCTTCTGGTACCCGCCGGCATTGTCATCACCATCGTCGTTACCCAGGAGCTCTTCGTCGAGCAGGTCCACCACCGTGGGGTTCAGCCGCAGAAAGTCGCAGAACACGCTCACGGGGCCGAACAGCCGCAGACTGTTCGGGTTCTCGCCGCCTGCTGCTGCTGCCGGCTGCTTCTTGGCGCTGAGCACCGCAATGAGAAACTCCATGACGCTCGTGATCGTGCGCGCCGAGAGTCGGAACGCATCTTCCTTGGTGCGCGCGTCGCCGCGCAGCGCGCGCACGACGCAGAACACGTTCGTCACGACCACTTTGAGCAGCAGCGCGTCGCCGATTGCGCCCGCGCGCAGCAGCGCGTCCAGGTCCTTGAAGAGAATGCCCTCCATCTCACGTGGGTACGTATTCCTAGTCGTGTTCGATGACGCGATCGAGAACAAGATGCCGTGCATGCGCGCGAGGCGGTGCAGGAAGCTCTTGAGGCTCGCGGCCTTGTCCTTGGGCGGCGACGCGCTCGTGAGCGCGAGCAGCGACGGACCGGCGAGCGGCCGCTGGCGCGCGCGCTCGAAGAGCAGCGCCAGGTTCTCCTCGGCGGTCGCGAAGGGCTGCGCGATGAGCAGGCTGCGGCAATAGCGGTACACGGCGACGGTCTCGGCTTCGACGTACGTCGCGAGCACCGCGAGCTGGTTGTGCGGGTTGCCGTTGTCCGGCGCGAGCGCGAGCGCCTGGTGGTAGAATCCTTCAGCGGCCGCGAAGTTCTTCTTGGCCTTCTGGCTGTGCAGCTCGCGGTAGCGCGCGAGGTCCCCGAGGAACACGAAGCACCGGTGCAGGCTCTGGCGGCACTTGGCCGCCGCGTCCGCAGCATTTGACGCGTTCGGACTATCGAGCCACGCGGCGTACAGGGCGCGCAGACGGTCGTAGAAGGCGGCGGCGGAGGTGAGGAAGTGCTGGAACTCGCTCGAGACGCGCGCGAAGTGCTCGCGCACGCCGGTCGCTCGGTCGCCGCCAGCGCTTGCAGCCGCGTACTTGCGCACGCGGCGCCGAAAGTCTTCGATGCGACGGTAGAAACACGGCTTCCAGAGCACCTGCTCGATCTCCTTGGCGGCCGCGAACGGCGCGCTCGCGGCCGCGAGCGCCTCGGCCTTGGCTATCAGACTGCATGATTACGTCAACACGTGGCCGATCTGCCTCGCACGACGGCGCGGAGAGATGACGTACCGGGCGCGCAGCGCATTCGCGTCCTGCGCGTTCAGCGGGTTGGCGCGCAGCAGCTCGCGCAGCTGCCGCTCAAGCTCCACGATCTCCCTGCATGCGAGCGCGGCGAAGTTAGTATTCGCGTCCGCTGCGGCCGGCCCGGCGCGCGGGTTCGTACCGGTAGAGCAGCTTGGGGTCCGCCATGGCGCTAGGCGAGATAGAGAGGGAGGAGGCGGAGCACGAGGAGGGACGGGCGGCGGGGCGCAGCTCAGCACCAGCGCATCGGCCTTCCTTTCTTCCTTCCTTCCTTCCTGAGCCCGCGTGGCGTTTTGGCGCGCTGCCCACCCACTTGTTGGCGCCTCGTTTATGAAAGCAGCGTGTGCGCACTAGCCGGTTTTTCACCAGTGGCAGCCCAGTCCGAGCTCATTAGCTGCTCACTTGCTCGTGGTTCGCTACTGCTACATACCGCTTCTCCGCAGCGGCTATGCGTCCTGAACCGCCGCCACCACATAATCGGAAAAATGCTGCGGCTGAGTCTGAGGAGCAGCAGCTCCGCGGCGGCGAAGGCGGCGGCGCGGCGGCGCTTCTCGGCGCAGGCCCAGGCGCCGCCAGGAGCGCCTGCAGCAGGCGAGGAGCCGCCCAAGTACAAGCCCGGATGGTTCAGCCGGAACCCGGGCGTGACGCTCGGCGGCATCGTGCTGGCCATCGGCCTCTACGTCTACCGCGGCACGCGGAACAAGCGGGAGTTCGACGCGGTGCAGACGCCGATCGCCGAGCGCGCCGTCATTTCGCCCTACGAGGCCTATGAGCTGCGCAGCGCGAACGACATCACGTGCGTGTGCTTGACATAGCGAGCTTGCATACGACGCCGAAGAGGAAGGCTGACATGCGTGCGGTGGCCACCAGCCCCGAGACGTTCGAGGCCGTGCGCGCGGGCATGCTCCAGGCGTTCCCTGCGCGCCGGGCGGCCATGGAGCACTTCGACCAGTACCTGGGCTTCAAGCTGGCCGAGGCGTGCCCGAACGGCCTGCGCAACGCGGTGCGTCACGATGAGAAGATGATGCTGTGGCGGTCGTGGCTCCTCCTAACGCATGGCTGCTGGATCAGTACCACTTGGAGCGCGTGCTGCTGAGCCTCGAGCGCGACGCGGACAAGAAGATCGCACTTGACGCGCTCCTGGTGGCGTTTTCGATGGCGGTCAAGGGCGCGGTGGACGACCGCCTCCAGTGCCTCTTCGACCTCGCGACCGAGTCGGCGGCGCCCGCGACCGAGGACGAGGAGGACACGCGCGAGATCACGCGGCCGCAGCTCGAGCGCCTGCTTGGTGCGTCTCGTCTCGGTTGGATCTTTCCAGCTCCACGCAGCTGTCAAAGCCACTAACTCTGTGCATGACCTGTCTCAGAGCTCCTGCTCATGACGTACCAGATCCCGTCCGAGAAGCGCGTGCTCCCGATCGCGGAGGAGAAGTACCCGTTCCAGCAGTACAAGGCCGCGACGGCGGAAGAGCTGCTCGCGGCCGAGTTGCAGGCGCAGGTGGACGCCAAGAAGCTCACGGCGGCCGAGGCGAACGAGCGCGCGGCGTACACGTTCGACGCGTTCGCCGAGATCATGCGCGGCAAGACCGTGTGTCTCTGGGGCGAGTGCTTCGCCAACTCAAAGAAGCGCATGAAGAACTAGGCTCCGAGAGCTCCATTCATACTTAGAAGAGAGGGGGAATGGCTACGTGCTGCGCTCCCGAGTAGCCTGCGTCGCGCGATGTCTGTAGCCTGTCTGGTGCTCTCTCAGCCCCGAGCTTCGGCGCGTTGCTGCTGCTGCTGCTGCGTCTCAATTAGAAGCAGGTCGTTCAAATCGCGCGACGCGTTCATGCCGCCAAACACCAGCAGCGCCGTGCGCTTCTCCTTCTCTGTCATGTCGTCGCCTGCCGTGGCCGACCGAAGCAGCTCAACGGTGCAGCCAGCGTGGCCGAAGCGTTCCAGAGCTCCTGGGTTCTCTTGCTTCCTCTCACGACTACTACTACTACTACTGCTGCTGCTGATGGAGCGATCGCGATCTGCTACGATGTTGATGGCCGCTCGCTCCCACGACTCGACGTCGTCGCGGTAGATCCAGATGTCGTCGCGCAGCGCGCTGCCGTCGAAGCCTCCGAAGCTCACGAGCGCACCGTCACCGCCGACAAGCCCTGCGACGTGCGAGCAGCGGTTCCACTCGCAAATCGGCACGAGCTGCCACTCCCACGACCGCGTGTCCAGGAGCGCCATGTCGGTGCACATGCCGCCGTCGCGGTTGCGCCCGCCGCTGAAGCAGACGAGCGAAGCCGTCGGCAGCAGCGTCGCGCAGTGGAGCTCTCTCGCCTCGGGCTTCTCGTCGCCAGCGAACGCCACTCGCTCCCATTGCAGCGGCTCCTGGTCCTCGCGTGCTGCGTCGTAGTCTACCGGGATATGCAGCACGAAGGCGTCGTCGAAGGCGCCGTCGTCGGGCGACGAGCCGCCAAAGACGAGCATCCGAGTGTACGAGGCGCCCGCCCGAGCTGGCAGCATGACCGCAGCATGGGCGTTGCGCGGCATGGGCACTTCGCCATCCGCGACATCCACTCGCGACCACGCACACGTGTCTGCTCAAGCCACGCAGAGAGCTAGCAGTGAGAGTGGCCATGCGGCCGCCGGCGTCGCTACCTGCACGGCGACGAGCCCCAAGCGCACGCACGCGTGTCGAAGACGAAGACGTCGTTGAAGATCGCGCCTTCAACGAGGTTGAGGCCGCCGAAGACGAAGATGCAGCGCCCGAGCGCGACTGCCGAGTGGCCGCTGCGCGCCGCGAACTCGGGGCTCCTGGCCGCAACCTCCACGCGCGACCACTCTCGCCTCTCTGCGCACCCGCCGCCCACCCCCGCGGCCATCAGAGCTCCGATCTCGTTGGACAAGCACATGGCGACGCGCTCAAGCGCACCGAGATCGAAGCGCTGGACGTCGCCGAAGCAGACCGCCTCTCGGCTCGCGCCGCCGATCAGGTACACGTCTCCGCTGTCCACCTGCGTGAGGGTGGCGCCTCCGCGCGGCGACGGCTCGTGGGAGCCTGCGCGGAGCTCCAGGAGCGCGACGCGGAACGCCACGTCGGCGCGCTCGGTCCCCGCCATCCCGCGCGTGTTCCTGCTGCTGCTCGAGACGAAAAGGCACCTAGGAGCGACCACTGACGACAAGAAGCGCCCGACTGCGTGCACCACTACTACTTTATTCGCGTCCTTCCTAGTAGCGCACTGGCGGCGGCGGCGGCGGCGGCATCATGCCAGCGCCCGCCCCACCGGCCATCATGCCACCCATCATCGCCGCAGGCATTGGCGGCGGCGGCGGCGGCACCATCCCGCCCATGCCCATCGCGTATTGCGGCGGTGGCGGCGGCGCCATCATCCCCATCGGTGGTGGCGCGCCGCCGTAGCCGCCGTTGAGGTGCGCCATGGGCGGCGGCGGGGGCGGGGCCATCATTCCTCCCATGTGCTGTGGCGCCATCATGTCCGCCGCCGGACCGGCGCCCGCAGGCGTCGCGAACGCGAAGCGCGTGTGCGGGCGCAGCTTGTTGGGGTTGCTCTGCGCGAGCAGGCGCTCGGCCTCGGAGCCGTGGCGCTCGTTGTTGCTGTCCTTCTTGTAGGCGTACTGCACGACGACCTGGCGGTTGCACAGGAACTGGCCGTTCATGCACTCGATGGCGAGGTCCGAGGCCTCGAACGAGTCGAAGCTCAGGAAGCCGAAGCCCCGCGAGGCGCGCGTCTCGGCGTCGCGCATGACCTTGGGCGTCTCGATGAGCCCGCCGAAGGCCGAGAAGGTGTCGTAGAGCAGCTTCTCGTCCACCTCCGGGTCGAGGTTCCCCACGAAGAGGTTCGCGCCGACGTCGAGGTTCTTGCGGTCCTGCGACGCCTTCTTCACGCGCATGACCTTCCCGTAGAGCTGCACCATGTTGAGCACCTTGAGCGCGTAGTCGGCGCACTCCTCCGTGCGGAACTCCACGAAGCCGTAGTTCTGGTGCGTGTTCGTGACCTTGTCGCGCGGCATGTGCACGTTGCTCACGCTGCCGGCCTGCAGCATCAGCTCCCACAGCAGCTCCTCCGTCACCTTGTCGTCCAGGTTCCCCACGTACAGCGTCGCGTCCTGGTTGCGCTGCTCGATCGCCGCCGACATGCTCGCTCTCCTCTCGGTCGCTCCTAACCCTCTCTATCTCCGATTGGTTCGGCGGTTCTCGAACGGTCACTCCAGCTGTCACTAATCCGGGGTTGGCCCGCTTCGTGGCGGCTTCGGGAATAGCCGCGCCGAGCGAGCATATTTACGCTTCTACCCCTCGCGCCCAAAGGATCCGAACGCCAGGATCCATGTCCAAGACGCCGGCGCCAGCCGACGACTTCGCGACGGCGGCGCGCGAGTGGACGCAGCTGCTGCGCGCGCCCGAGGCGCTCGCACTGGCTCTCGGCCGCTCGCGCGCGCTACTGAAGCTCGCAGTCGCGCTCGCGCTCGCGCAGGTGACTGCCTTTCCGCTCCGTTGGTTTCCTTCGAGTTGAAGTGAACATCACTCGGATGCGCGCTCGCCGCCTTCCAGGAGCCGGACGCCGACACAGCTGCGAACGTTGCTGACGCGTCGCCGCAGGACGCGCAGCTTCTCGCGAGCGTCGCGCTGGCCGTCGCGCGGCTGCTGCGCGTCATCATCCGCGAGCGCCTGCTGCTGCACGCGGCGGAGACGAGTGACGCGCACGCGCAGCTGCTCGCGCTGCTCCCGCGCGACTTCCACAGCGCATTCCTGCAGACGCTGCGCGAAAAGTGCGCTGCGCAAAACGCGGGGGACTGGTAGTGAAGAAAAAGAGGGATAGCTAAGGTCGAGTGTGAATGCGCTTGCGCAGCTGGGACGCCCTGGACGCAGCGGCGCGCGCGAGCAAGTTGTCGCTGCCGCGACTGACGGACGTGCGTTGGTGCGTCGCGCCACCTTCAGTCGTTGTGCTGCGGCTGCAGACGAGTGACGGCGCGGGGACGCGTACGGTGCGCGTGCCCGCGCGCCAGTTCCACCAGCTGCGCTACAGCGCGGCGAAGGTGCTGCAGGAGATGCGGCAGGTCGAAGCGCACCCCATCATGCGCCTCACGAGAACCGACGACGGACTCGCCACTTATGCTTCGCCAGCAGCTCCATAGTTAAGCGAAGGCGCGTATTACACGATGTATTTGGTGTTAATTAACCTCAAGCGCTGACTTAGCTGGTTAACTGGTTACTCACCACGGGAAGGGCTCGCCGTCAAAGTCGAGGAACTTGCCCGCGTCAGCAGGTGTGCGCTTGGCGAACGTGGCAATGAGCGTCGCCACCCGCTCATCGGACGTGGCGCCAGCCGACGCGTTGCCGTTCATCTCGGTCGAGACGAGACCCGGGTGCACCACGAACGCCACGATCCCGTGCGGCTTGAGATCGCGCGCGAGGTTGACGCTGATCATGCTGAGCGCCATCTTGGACGTCGAGTAACCGATGAGCTTGTTGAAGTTCTCTCCCATCTCTTCGCCGGGCCACACGGCGCCGCTGAGCCACTCGGCGCTGCCGAGTCCCGACGAGATCTGTGCGACGAACGCGATCCCACGCGCCGCCACTGCCGTCTTCAGGTGCGGCACGAACGCACGCGTGACGAGCAGCGGACCAACGCTGTTGATCTCGAACTGCTTGACGAGGTCCGCCTT
>JAASFZ010000525.1:0-15992 GCA_023334075.1 Globisporangium nunn | reverse complement strand
TCGTTCGAGATCGGGAAGCTCAAACACCGTCGGCGTCGCTCGCGAGGACTCGCTGCGTTGGTGCTCGAGGTGCTCGGCCTGCCGCTGTCGAAGGCGCAGCAGCGGAGCGACTGGGAGCGTCGGCCGCTGACTGCGCGGCAGCTCTCGTACGCCGCCTTGGACGCCTACTGTCTGATCATGGTGCACCGCGCATTGCAAGCAGCGTGCCAGTGATAGTTTGGACGACTTGGGGTGGAGAACGATGTTAGAGACGACAAAGCGAGAGCTTATCGTTAAGGTGGTGTTGACTTAGCACTGGTGCTTGATCACTGCCACTACGAGCATTGCCTTGCTGCTGGAGCAAGGAGGAACATTTTTCAAGATGATTGCAGTCGAGTGTTGACGATATGACTGGCTTGCTGATTCTTTCGCGATGAGTGCGGAGTGCGCTCGTGTGTGTTGAGATCTATTTTCTTGATGATCGTCGCGCTCTTGGATCATCTAGGTCGTCTCGGTTCGTGGTGTGCGGCGCTCGCGTTGCCTTCAGCACTCATGGCACGTGGATAAACCGAGTCAATTGTGCTTATCGTTCAGTGTTGAGTTGTACCAAGGTTGACGATCGATCTTCGACGTCCACTGTTCTCTATCAAAACCCTTTCCACTCCAACTCGAGCGTGATGGAGCCGCTGTTGTTGCCAAGCAGCCATGTCTTGGTGAACCGCATGTTGCGCCGCACCTGTGCGAGCGGGATCTCAATCTGACCGATTTCATCGTCCGTCTTGAGATAGTCGTAGTCCATAACGACGACCATGAGTGTGTCGTGACGGTCGTTCGAGACGAGCAGCTCGAATTGCTCCGGTGGATCCCATATCTGCGCATCAAAGACCGCAAAATGTGAGTTCGCAGTACACGCTTCCATCTTCATAAAGCAGGACGGGAACTCGTCCCCGCCCGACGCACAGACAGCAAACCTACCGGATTCAGCGTTGTTCCTTTGACCGTGCTCTGCTTGGAGCGACTGCCGACGCGGAAGACCACGTAAGGATCGCTCAAGCCGTTGAAGTCCATTGGCGTGAGGCGCTCGCACTTGTACAGCTTGATGAACACCGCCCCCATACACGCAATGTCGTCGGGCAGCAAAGGGTGCGATTCGCTCGACGCGCGGCGCCGCGCTGCCTGGTTCATGCCTGAGAACGGATACCACACCAGGTCGAACTCGGCTTGGCCGACGCTGTCGCGACCAAACGCGATAATCTCGCGCGAGTCCAAGTGCGGTTCGAGGTGGTCGAGGTGGATCCACTTGGAGTCGATCAGCTTCACCTGGCGCATCGCCTCCTTGTAGTCGAGGGACAGGTTGAGGTCCTGCGTCTTGGGGTCGAGCACAAGCAGGTGGAAGCATTCGTCTCCGAAGTCGTGCGTTGTCTGGCCGTGGATAGTCTCCGTCGCGTCGCGCTCCTTGCCTGCGCTCAGCTGCACCTGGAAGCTGTGCAGACCAGTCCATCTCGACACCGGGTTCGTTGGCGCAACGCCGCTCAGCTGCAGGTTCTTCACCACCAGCATGCCAAGCGGCCGATTCGCACCAAGTGCCTCCATCTCGACCTTGCTCAGGTCCTGCACAAGCGGCACAAGGATCTTGTTCGGCCACACCGCACGACTCTCGATCGCGGAGCAGATCGCGCTGCGGAAGATCGAGGACAGTGCCGGGAGTCCCATCCAGTTGACGTACAGCGTACTGAGATTAAAGTTCACGGTCGGTGTCTCTGTGAAGCTGACCGACACGGAGCCGACCGTCGGCCAGCGCGGAAAGAGCGGCTTCAGCTCGACGCGCAGCGTGCCGCGCAGCAGAAAGTCCGAGAGCTCGATGCTCATGCTCACGGGGGACCCTGGGTTCCTGAACGAGAACACGATGTCCGTGTTCTGCGTCGCGAATAGCAGGTCAATGTCGACTACCACTTGTTCCTCGAGGTGCTTCTGCGTCTTGATGCCGTTGATCATTGGCGCAGCTGTGCCGAGGTCGAGCCCGCTGAACCCGAGCTCCGACATCATGAGCTTGGGCTTGATGCCCTCAAGTACGGGCGTGAGCGCTTCCTTCACAGACCGCGCAATCGCGACCTTGACGTATGGCCAGAGCGAGTCGACGGTCTGGTTGAGCCAGTCACACTTCTCCACGTCCGGGAACTTGACCCAGCGTGGCAGATCCTCCTGAAGCAGTTCATGCAGCGTCTCGTGGTCCAGACTCTTGAGCAGCTGTTTGTACAGACACGCCGGCGTGCATTGTCGACACTGTCAATCCCCCACGCCACACCCCACTGGCGCAATATGCAGAGCAGAGACGCGAAGCGTACGTGGATCTTGGAGTTGTCACTCAGCGGCGCGAATGCGGTCGTGAACGCTGCGCTCTTAAGGCGGAAGAGGAAGATCACGACCAGCAGCCCCACGGCCGTGTATTCACGTCCAACGCGCGCGAGGTAAATGGCCGCGAGGCCGCCGACAAAGCAGATGCTCTCGGCCACTACTGGCACAAGCAGGAAGTTCCACGGCCCGCGTCCCAAGCGCAGTCCGGGGGCGCCGCCAGCGACCGCCCCCGGCTCTGCGCGGCTCCCACTGTTAGCGACGCTATTGCTAACGCTCTTACTTGTACGTCGCGCAGAGGGCGGCAGTGCGGCTGCAGTAGACGCCGTGCGTCGGCGACGACGCGGCTCGAAGCTTCGGGCACTTGCGCCGTCTGCGAAGAGCAGTGCGCGGCGGCGCTTCTGCTGCTGCTGCGCGAGCGCCAGCGCCATGGACGCCACCGCCACTGCCACCGTCGCCGCCACCCATGTCCACCGCGCCTGCCACGCGCTCGTAGAACCCAATGAGCTCATCGCTGCTGCTGCTGCCCAGTCAGTTGGAGCGGATATGATGCATGTCAAAATCAGCTTCGTGCAATGTAACGTGGCCCACACCAAGTTGTCACCAGGGAGCATGGAGTCGTGCATATATATATGTGTGTGTATTGGCAGCTTCTCGCGTCGTGAAGTTCTCGTGTGCTTGCTGTTGCTGTCTGCGCGAGTGAAACGTTGACGCTGGGGTTCTTTCTCTCTCTCTCCGGTGGCATCCCGCTCCTCCTCAAGTTGTCTACGAGAAGAGATACGCGGCTGCGCCGAGTCCCGCGAGCACGAGCAGCACCATGATGAGCAACATCGGGTTGACCGCCGGCTTCTCCTCCTTGAACGCTGCAAACACCCACCAGAATCACATCGCCATCACCACCACCACCATCAACAACAACAGCAACAGCAAGAACAGCATCCACAGATCGTCAGATGACAATATCGCTACCACCACCTTACTCCGAAGACGTACTGTTGCCCGGAATCGCGTAGCGCGAGCGCAACTGCGCGGCGCTGAGGTCGGAGTCGCGCACCGAGCCGCCGCGGTCATACCGAGAGCGCAGTTCGCTCGCGTTCATCGTGTCGTCGCTCATCCCGGCGCTTGGGTCTTGCTTGTATCACTATGTGCAGTGGAGCTATGCTGCCAACTGGCTGTGTCAAAGAATGAAAAGTCGCGTCTCTTTGGGTCCGCCTTGCGTTTCTTCACTATCTAGTATCGCTGTCTGAACTCTGGTACGTACCACATCGCGCTCTGGGACGACGTGTAGGATTGAGTTGAAGTGTGGGAGAGGATGTGGGCAGAGCGCTTGCTCGGCACCCCGGCCAGCGACGACGAGCTGCTCTCGTGGCGCAGCTTCGGCGCGGACGCTAGCGGTACGTAAGTGCGTGTCGTTTGCTGTGAACAGTGTGTTGAAGTGAGGACTCGAACGTGGTGTGCATGGTGCGCAGATGTCTCGGAGGACGCTGACGACCTCGCCGAGTTCATCAACCGCCGAACTGGTGTCCAGAGTAACAGCGAGAGTGGCACTTCGAACCCGAGTCACTGTGAATCACATGGGATATACTCACATCAGATCACGGACGCGCAGCTCTCACAGGCATCATTGCCACTCAGAGCGAATGACTTCGGCGAGAGCCCACCAGTCCCAGTGATCACTTTAAGGGTCGAAAGAGCGAGTGAGCGCGCGCCACGGAGGCTTCATTCGTATCAGCACCAGGAGATCGCGCTGGAACTTCCATCGACATCCGAGATGGTCGGGATTTCAGTGGACCAGCCTAAAGAACTCTCAGTACTGCGGGCGAGTCCAAAGCCGCCGAAGCAGCAGAACGAGTGCAGCAGGATGGAGGTCTTTTCAGCGGACAGCGAGTTTGATGGCGGACGGTATGGTCAAATGTACGACGATTCAGCTCTTCGGCAACTGGAAGTAAGCCTGCTTCGCGACGAACCTGAACCGTATCCGCCAAGACATCAGATACAACTAAGACAACAGCGTCAACCGATGACACTCAGCCAGCTAATGACAGCACAACATGATTCACCAGCGTTCGTTAATATGAACCAGCAACAAGATGAAGAGCGTGCTCGAGCTCATCAGCGTATTCAGCAGCTCGAGTCCGAACTAGAGGAGATGCATGCCCAGGTTGAATTCGCGCTGTGGAGCTCATTCACACATTAACGGCAACTTACGAATATTTGTGTGTGTGTGTGTGTGTGTGTGCAGATCAACCTGATGGGAATCGAGGAGAAGAGATGGAGAGAGAAGAGCTCGATGCTCGAAACACAAGTGCAGCATCTGCAGTCTATTGTCATCGACATCGAGCAGCAAGGCGATGATACCAAGCAGAAACTCGCCCAAAAGTCCACCGAAGTGGCAGCACTTCAGACGAAGTGTCTCGTGCTGCAGGACGCGAATGAGACCTACCAGGAGCAAGCGAAGAAAGCTACTGAGGAGAAGGAGCGAGTGCAGCGAGACTATCTGCAGGTTGTGTACGATTTGGGGAAAGCACAGAAACAGCTCAACTCGATGTCGAAAGAGTCTGCGTCAACAGCGTCAAAAGAGGCGCTGCTGCGCGAGATCGACCAGCTCCAGAAAGACAACGAGGCGTTGACGCAGCAGGTGAAAGTACTGGAGGTGCGTCGATGTGATGAGGCGTCGATATCAGACACGTTGCGTTGACCAATCTATGCTTCCTCGTATCATAGCGAGGCGGATCCGGAGCGGGGAACGACACCGACTTGCAGCAGCAGCAGCAGATGATGATGATCAGAGAGCTACAGAAGCATATTCAGGATCTCGAGGATGAGGTGCAGAGGCTTCGATATGTCGGTGCATCGCCATCCCAGTCGAATTCCGTGTATTCAGCGCCGCCACCAGCGCCTGTGGCGCCGCTTCGAGCATCGAATTCGCTGGCAGGGCCGAGTTCACTGAACACTGCCGCACTCGAGAGAGGGAACTCTGCATCGACATCGAACTTGATGTCTTTCATCTCGGGATTGGACTTTTCTGGGCATCGAGGACCGAAATCAGCAGCAGTGGAGAAGCCCATGTCACTCAAAGGTATGCTCGTCACGTACCGTGTCTTTGATGGTCACATTCGCGAAACTCAGCGATCAATTTGTGCAGATATCTTGGCGGAGCATCAGTTTACAGAACATCGTGGAGCAGCGCCCCAGCGAGGGATGAGCAGTTCAAACCCTCCGCTGACGCTCGCGTCCATGGGCTTCACGTCGACTCGAGATCCTGCTTTTACTCCAACAACCATGCAACTTCACGACGCTAATGATCGATCACATCAGCACTACCAGTTCAAAGCCGAAGGTGTTGGGACTCTGAAGTAATGTGACACATGAATGTGCTGCATATGACTGACGACTCAATGTCGCTATTGTGCTCTATCGTGGCTTAGCGATGGCGCGGAGAGGAACTGGCGGCTTGGCGTACCCGCCACCATTAGCTTCCGCAGCAGCAACTTTGAGATCCGCATCCTTTCCATCGATAGACACTGCAGCGATGGCGCCGTTCGCGACAGAACGACAGTCGTTCCAGTTGGACGCAGCGCAGCGGCGACAACTCGAGCAGCGCCTCATGACGCTGCAGCTCGAGAAGGAGCAGGTTGGTCGTGGAGTTTGATGCGCTGGCAGACAGACTTTGAGGATCGCGCTCAGAACAGCGTGCTGTCTACTTCTATGCGCAGACGGAGGCAAAGCTGCTGAAGCTGGAGCAGTCGGGGCTGCGCACTATCAGCGCGCGCTCGGAGAAGCAGTGGCTTGACAACAAGCTCCAGACTCTCGTGCAAGATGTGAGCAAGCTCAAGCTGACGCTGCGGTGAGGACTAGTTAGTTGGTTGGTGCTAACGAGATGTTCAGCTCGAACTCTCTGCCGTGGTATTACCCTTCAAGTCGACAACTCTTAGAAACCTAACAGCTGCCTGGCACCGCGGACTATGGCTCTCTCCGACACCAGGGCTAGACCCCGGTTGAGAAGTGCGCTCACTGGCATCGATCTATCTCCCCTAGAAAGCCGTATGCGCGATCACTGATAAACGACGCGGGACTTTCTCTGAGACTGCTGGTCTGGAGATTGCTGGTATCCTCGCACATGCACGAGTGCAGGTTACGTCTTGCCTACCGACGTGGAGGAGGTGCAGCTGATGTTGAAAGTCAGAGGTCAGGCGATATGTCGACGTCTCCAGTCCCATGCCACACCATGGAGTATGAACGTGCGTCTGCGTGGGAACGACGATCCCTGGTCATGTCGTGTCTACTTCCTCCTGGAGGCGCTTGCGCTCAGCACGCTCTCGGCTAAGCTCGGTGAGAGCTTTGCTGAGAAACCTCTGAAGGGAACTGACGTCCGCCATCAGAGCGGGGAGCAGAGCAGCGGTCGCTTGAGGACTTTCGGTCGATGGTGGTGGTGGTGGCTGCTCGCGTATACTCGATGGGGTGCGGCGCTGCTACTCGACATAGCAGCGCAGCCGCCTCCGCAAAGTATCAGTTTCGGCGTTTGCCAAGCTCACGTCTGCCATTCCTTCTTCCCGCTTGCGCTCGAGCGCTGCTCTGACGCCCTTCTCGTCATGGAACCCGCTGCTCTCGAGTCTCAGGCTTGGCTGCAAGTCCCACAAAATGGACATGGCATTTTCGAACGCATTCCGTATTTCTTTGCAAATGTCCGCCCTACTCCTCACGGGGTACTATTTGTTTCGTCATCTACACTTATAAGGGAATGACAAGTTAGGCAAAGGACCATGGGATTCTCACAAATTCCATTCGGAGCACCGCGAAGTGGGTGGCATCTGCCCCAACTCGCAAAAACTCGCACCGATGGCAACGACAGCCGCCGACGTCCTGCAACTCGTGCGCTTCGAGCAGCGCGCCGCCGATGTGGAGCAGAAGCTCCCAGAGGTGCTCGCGCGCACGCAGCAGCTGTCGCTCGCGCGCCGCAACCAGGCGCGGCGCCAGCTCTACCTCGAGGCGGAGCTGCTCCGCGTCGAGCTCGAGGAGCAGCTCAACCTCGCCGGCCTCGAGCCGCTCTTCCTCTCGGACCCAGCCATGCAGGCAGCCAACGCACGCCTGGACGCCGTGCGCAAGCAGCTACGCCTCGACGCGCTGCCGGAATCGCGCTCGCGGATCGAGCAGCTCTACACGCTCGCGCGCTTCGCCACCTTCTTCCTGCTGCTCGTCGGCTGGTTCAGCGCGCTCACGGTCACCATCCCGCTGCGCTTCGCGAACCCCTTCCTCAAGTCCCTCGGCTGGAAGAAAAACCACCTGCCCATTGACTACATCTCGGTGCGTGCGTACATGTCTAGCGATGAGACCGGGAGTTGCCTCCGTCCAACATCCAACCGAGCTGACGTGCTGCTTGGGATTCACAGTGGGGCATGGCGTCCTTGATTTGCCTCGCCTCGGGCACCGAGACGCGCGTCGAGGGCAAGGAGAACCTCATGAATCTTGAGGACTCAGTCGTGTGCATGTTCAGGTGCAAAGTTGATCTGATTGGTTGGTTGGTAGTGTACGAACTTAGTGGGAGCCTAACACCATCGCTGCTGCTGCTGGGTGCGCAGCCATGCGTCGAACCTCGACGGCTTCATCGTGAACGCGTCGTCGCCGACTGCCTTCAAGGTACTTGGGAGCAGTGCTGACCTTTGCACCTGCTACTGGTTGGCGTTTCGTGAGCTGATTATCACTATATGGTGCTGGTCGTGTAGTTCGCAGCCAAGAAGAGCCTCTTCCTGATCCCGTTCCTCGGCTGGACGGCGCGCTGGGGCTTCGAGTTCGTCGCGATCGACCGCGGCAATCGGTGCGAGGCAGGCAGTGGCTTGGAGTGCAGTAGGATTGTCGAGCACTTGACTGACAAGCTTGTGCGCGCAGCTCGTCCGCGCTCAAAAGCCTCAAGGAGCTCGCGACGTCGATCAATGTGAACGGCAACTCGGTGTGCATCTCGCCCGAAGGCACGCGCTCGAAGGACGGCCTCGTACGTGCTGCTGCGTATGCTCCCAGTCAAGCTCGTTGGGATTCTTATTTGTGATACTCTCACTAGCTGCAAGAGTTCAAGAAGGGGCCGTTCTACCTGCGCGAGGACACGGGCAAGAACGTCGTGCCGGCCATCGTGTTCGGCGCGTACGAGCTCTGGCCGCCCGGGCGCCTCATCACGCTCCCGGGCAAGGCGCTCGTGCGCTTCCTCCCACAGTACGTGGCCGACCCGACGAAGAGCCGCAACCTCAACCGCCTCGCGCTGCGCCGCATCTACCTCCAGGCGTTCGCTGAGGACGTGCCGGAGGACGTGGGAGCGGCCGCGGACGTGAACGGCGTCCTGCGCAACCTCGTCGGCATGTACCTGATTTGGGCCGTGACGATCAAGGTCACGCTGCTGACGTTCGCGGCCATCAGCTCCGTCTGCTACTGGGTCGGCATCAGCTACTGGACGTTCGCCCAGCTCGCGTTCGTGGGACTCCTTGGGCTCGAGGCGCTCATGTTCTTCACGTGCTAAATAGGCGATGCGATGCGTGACGCGCTCTTCACTGCGTCCGCAGCTCTTCTTCCCTCACCACGGAAGAGTTCCTCGCAGTGGTTGGTTTGGTGGTGGGTGACTGCGAGGAGTGCGCTCTCGGGCGAGCAAGGTCAGGGTCACCAGCCATCAGCTCGCACCATACGATGCTAGGAGGGAGCACACCATATCTCCACCCTCAATACACGTAAGCCATCCATCTTTGACGTTTATCTCACTTCTTGGGTTTCTTAGCGGCGCGCGCGTGCTCCGCCTGCAGCTGTAGCTCGCGCGCCGCAAGCCCCTCGCGCAACGGCTCGGCGGGTGACGTGATGGACGAGTAGGATGCCAAGCGGTGGCGGTCGACCCTGAGTTGCTCCTCCGGTGAGAGCTCTTGCGCTGCTATTGATGTAGTTGCTGCGGATGCCGATGCCTCCTGGCGCTCGCGCTTGCGCCGCCGCAGCGCCGCGTTGCGGAAGCGAATGGGCGCGCTCTTGGACTCGCCCCAACCGAGTACGAGGTTGCCCTCGGCCGCTGTGTCGCGCAGGAACTTGTCCTCGAACTCAAAGAGCTTGCGCTGCTCCTCGCGCCAGTCGCGCTCCTCCTCCGCGAGCTTGGGCAGCAGCACGCGCACGCGCTCGTCGAGCTCCTTCATGCCGACCATCGCCTCCCTCCTGTGCTGCTTGCTTGTCGCCTGCTCCTGCTGGCAAATGCAATAGTGAGAAAAGTGAGGTCGGGAAGCCTGGGTGTAGGCAAAGTGATACAGTTGATTCTCGGGTTGCGAAGGATGGCAGCAGAGTCGAGATCGAACGCACGCGCTCGAGGTACTCGGAGGTCGTAGCTTACTTGGAGCTGAAGATCCCGCGGATGGGAGGGACACTGCGGGAGCGAAGGAGCAGCCGATCGACCGCGCAGCCGACGAGATACGTTGCGATCAGCCTGCAAATCCACTTCGAAGTCACTCGGAAGTCTCGCCATTCGCGAAGTCTCCACGTCCTCACTCATCCACCCGTTTTCCAGTTCCCCAGTTCCCCAGTACTTCAGATCGCCCATAGTTCGCCAGGATGCTCGTCTTGGCTGACTGGGTCCACGCCGGCGCGACTTTCGCGGTGGCGCTGGTGGCCGTCATGTTCTTTTCCTCCTCGTCATCGTTGTCAAGCAAGTCTTCAGGCAACGCCATCCGCCCGAAAGGCACCCTGCCGATCCTGCGCAACACGCTGCAGTTCCTTCGACGCAGCGGCGAGTTCCACGACTTCATGGCCGAGATCAGCGCCGAGGCGCAGGACCGCACGGTGCAGGTCAAGATCCTCGGCCGCCCGGAGATGATCGTCGTCGCCACGCCCGAGCTCTTCGAGGACGTGCTCAAGACGCACTTTGACTGCTTCGAGAAAGGCCCGTATCTCGCGAGCGTGCTCTCGGACCTCCTCGGCGACGGCATCTTCGCGGTCGACGGCGAGAAGTGGGTTCGCCAGCGCAAGACTGCCAGCAACCTCTTCTCGCTGCGCGCGCTGCGAGACTCCATGACTGAGGGCGTGCACAAACACACCCGCGTGCTCGCGCGCGTGCTGGAGCGGCACCAGGATGCGCGCACACCTACGGACATCGCGAACCTCATGAACCGGTTCACGATCGAGACGTTCGCAGAGATCGGCTTTGGCGTCGACCTCGAGAGCCTCGAGCGTGCGCAGGAGCACGAGTTCGCGGTGGCGTTCGATAGTGCGCAGCGCCTCCTCGTCAAGCGCTTCGTGCGTCCACCATGGTTCTGGAGGACGCAGCGATGGCTCGAGGTCGGCGCCGAAGGCGAGCTGAAGAGGAACATCCGCGTAATCCACGACATGGTGCTCGACATCATCACCAAAGCGATGGCGGCACGACGTCATCGAAGAGATGCAGTCGTCAACGGGAGCACGAATGATATGTCGCCGCAGGATACCAAGAAGGACCTCGTATCGCTCTTCTTGGACAACGTGAGCTACGATGAACCGTCCAGTGCTGGCGATCGCGAGGGCAACAACGCCACAGAAGAGTCCGAGCTGCGTTTGCTGCGCGATATCGTCGTGAACTTCCTCATCGCCGGCCGCGACACTACATCGCAGGCGCTCTCGTGGCTGCTGTACATGCTCGCGCAGCATCCCGAGGTGGAAACGAGGATCCGCGAAGAGCTCACGCGGGAGCTCCCAGAGTTGGTATGTGGCGACCTCGAGGCACCGTCGATGGAGCAGGCGCAGCGACTGGTGTATCTAGAAGCCGCGATTCGTGAGTCACTTCGGCTCAACACGCCGGCCCCGGGAAACTTGCGTCAGGCGACGCAGGACGTAGTGCTGAGTGACGGTACGTTCGTCAAAGCCGGGTGGAACGTCAGCGTGGGGCCGTACCGAATCGGACGGGCAAAGAGCGTGTGGGGGCCGGACGCGAGCGAGTACAAGCCCGAGCGCTGGATCGACCCTGCAACCGGGAAGATCGTTTCCGTGTCCGCGTTCAAGTTCGCGGTCTTCAATGCCGGTCCACGCATGTGTCTCGGCGTGAACCTCGTGATGCTCGAAGTCAAGGTCGTCATGGCAAGTCTGCTGAGCAAGTTCCACTTCAATCTCGTCCCGGGACAGACCATCCGCTACGACCACTCGCTCTCGTTGCCCATCAAGGGATCGCTCATGATGCACATACAGCGTGCGCCAGCAGCCTCAGCGCTCGAAAGGACATCGAAAGTATAGTAAAGCGGAGTAAGAGAGCCCCTGTTACCAGTCGTCCTCGTCCTCGTCCTCGTCCACATCGTCAGCAGTCTGCGCTGCAGCTCTGCTCACAGCAGGCTTTGTGGTTGTGGTGGGCGGTGGCAGCTTCGCTGGGCCCTGACGAGCCACAGGAGGCTGCGGTGTCGAGTCGGCGTCGTGGGCGAACACTTCTTCATTCTCGCTCACTTCCGCTGACGGCGACGAGTCCGGCTGGTCGGAGATCTCGACCACGACTGGCATGTCGGCAAAACGCACTCGGGCGCGCCCGCTGTCGTCTCTCTCGCTGCCGTCGTCAGCATTCTGCTCTCCCTCATCGCCTTCATCGATCGCCGTAGCGGAAGAAGAACTATGCCCAGTAGAAGATCTTCGCTTCGTTGCGATCTGTCGCGAGAGCAGCGCGGTGAACCGCGACATTGGGAGCGAGGGAGTGGCGCTCTGCGAGGTCGGAGTCGAAGACGCCGGTGTAGGCGTGGCGCTGGCTGACGTCGGTGCGGTCGCCTTCCGCTGCACCAGCTTGCTCCACTCCCATCGGCCCAGTCCTGAGCTGCTCTCGTCGCCTTTCTTCTTCTTCTTCTTCTGCTTCTTCGTCGTGTTGCTCGTCCCTTCGTCGTCGCTGGCCGCACCTGCTCCACTCGAGACGCTCGAATCGACGCGCACCGGAGGGTTGCGGTGCACCACTTGCCGCTGTGAGAGGTATGAGAGCTCGGTCGACGCGTGGCGGAGCGCGTCGGGCTGCAGCAGTCGCTGCGCCTCGTCTTTCTGCGCCTGCAGACTCTCGTCATCGGCGTCCTCGACACCAGTCATCGCTGCGCGCTCCGCGTTGTACGCATCCACCGGCGCGCCGTACGTTGACACTTGGCTCTTGGGCAGGAACACGCGTTGCAGGTTCCGAGGGACGATGTTGAGGTAGCTCCGACGACGACCGACCGACGCACCATCCGTGGGCGTGAACACCGAGACTTTGCGCAGCAGCACGCCAGTGCCAGCTCCAAGCGCAGCCCCGAGTTGCTCCACGAGGTCGCGGTGGAAGTAGCCGTCGATCTCTCCTGTCGGGTCCTGCAGATGGGGCGGAGGTAGTGGCGCAAAGCGAGTTAGCTACAGAGTAGCATGCACAGACTCGTCCAGATGCCGTCGATATTACTCACATGGAAGACTGCGACGATCTCTTCGTCTACGTATTTCATCGATTTGATCAGTAGCAGCAGCTACGATGCACAACATCCAGTGAGATTCGAGAGCCACCTTAGCAACCCACTAGGTATGAAGGCTCTCTTCTTTACCTGCGAGATCTTGGGCGAGAACTGGTCGTCTTCCAAGATGTACGACAGCGTGTGCTTGAGGCTGCTCATGCGGATGCCACCTAGCGATCCAGCAATCAACCACCCGCATCGACGTGCTTTGGTCATTTGACGAACTCTTTGACATCGCCCTCGCGCAACCCTCTCGTTCACGCACCGTAGAGCTTGCCCGGCGTGGTGTTGAGGCCGAGGAAGGCGCACATGTCGACCCAGGGACCGTCGTCGAAGACCGTCGAGATCACCGCACCGGTGCCGACGGAACCGCCGCTCGCGAACTGCCCGCTGTTGGCGCTCTCCATGCTGCTTATCCACCGTAGGAGTTGTCTATGAGCACATGTGGTGCGTAGCGCTTCCTCACCATCAACAGTAGCCACTAATCCGCGCGTACACCGCCTGGTTCTTCATCACGTCCTGTAGCGGACCGGGCACCGAGCGCACCCACTTGAGGATGCTCTGCTGCGACTCAAAGGCTGCATGCAACGCATTCTCCTGCTGTTAATGTATGGAGCTTCACTCATTCAGTCATAACCTCTTCCCGCCCGCTCGCACCATCGTCGCTGTCGTCCGCCACGTTCACGAACCGCGCAGTACCGGAGCGCCTGCGCCGCTTGCTCATCGGCTGCTTCGTCTCGCTGGTGGCACTCGCATCGGCACTCGCGTCGGACGCGGGCGAGCCGGGAGCCGCAGGCGGTGGGTGCGAGACCTCGAGGTCCTCGAGCTCCTCGTCGTAGAACGCATTGAACGCCGCGTAGACGCTGCTTGGGGCGCCGCTGTCTGCGGCGAAGTCATCGCTGTCGCTGCCGCCCATTTCGCGCAATGCTTAGAAAGTGGCGCCTTGTGGCGCTCGAACATGTCGAATGGAGAGCGAAAAGCGCAATAATTACCTCAACAATAATAATTGCTCACTCCACACACACAATGGCGAAATACTTCCTCTTCGCCAACACCTCGATCTCGAGAGTGTCATACTCACAAACTCACCCGCGCTTGACAACCATCTCGAACGGACGCTGCGGATTGTATGAGATGTCACCGGGGTAGAATGTGCTGCCGGGTGTGTCCGGGAACGCCCACGACGTGCTGAAGAGCGCGAACTTGGCAATCCCGTACGGCAGGTCTCGTCGCGGACTGTTGTCGGTCGCGAGCGTCAGCTGGCATCGCACGCTCGGGTGCAGCCTCTCAAGCAGCGACTTGAGCGAGCGCATCTTGTCTTCGACGCGCTTGGCGGACTTGGAATCGGCGAACTGGCCCCAGTAGAGCTCCTGGTTTTCGAGCACGAGCGCGAACGGCGGGCCTTCGAAAGCCCCAGGCTCCTCCTTGGCCATCGTCTTCAAAATGTCTATGATGCACATGCCGGCGCCATTCATGACACCAATTTTAATGTTGCGCTGCCGCGCGCAGTGGGACCGGTGCCGCACGAACGCAAGCAAGCCGTCCGCGGACACCTCCTTGAGCGCCGTGAACGACACGTCTGAGAGCGACGCCATCCCGGCGAGCGCTCGCAGCCCTCGCTCGGTGATCGTGCGGATCACCTCGAAACCCTCGTACTGGCCAGCCTCGATGATACTCAACCGCTCCAGATACGGCGTCGACTCAGAGAGCTGTGTGAGGAAGCGGTCGTCGAAGACATCGACATCGATGCGAGCGCTCGGATGCAAGTACACTCTGAACCTCGTGAGGAACGGCAGCCCGCGCACGAGTGCGCACAGACCTTCCGACGAGTACGGCTTGGTGATCTCGACGTAGTGCGCTGGCGTCGTCGTGATCTCGGTAGCTGCCGCCTGCGGAAATATCCTCGGCGCCACCTGGCCGGTGAGCACGAGTGGGTTCTCCGGCTGGTTTTCGGCTCTCTCGTCGGCGCCGAACGAGTCGGCGAAATCCATGTGCAGATCTGTAAGCAGCACCTTGGGCGTCGCGCCGAAGGGGCGGAAGAACGCGTCCGTGAACGGCACGACCGCCCAGTTGAACTCGCGCAGACGCACGCACGTGCGGCAGAATGCGGCCCACGTGGCATCCACGACCTTCCACTCCTCGTCGCACGTGGCCGCCCCCCAGCCGTCGCACAGGTATGTGAGCTTCCAGCCGTCAAGTACCTCGATGTTCGGGCAGTACGCGGTCACAGCCGCGAGGAACTCGTTCGACGTCCAGACCGAGGACGGCGCCGTGAGCTGCCGTAGCCCCACGTCGCGTCTGCGCGTGAACCAGCGCGCGAGCGCGCGCCCGAGCTTGAGCTGGAAGACCTCGTCATCGAGCGCGAACTTGGCGGCGCTATCGTTAACATTGCTGTCATCATCGCTCACGCGACTGTAAAAGCGCGCGTACTTATCCCACGCGGCCGGCAGTGGCAGCACGAGCGCTTGCAGCTGGAGGCAGTGCTCAGCGGCGGCGTCGAGGATGTCGCCCATGTGCGCGCGCGTGAGCACCGTCATCTGCGAGAGGTCGAGACGCTGGAGGTTGGGGCACTGGCACAACAGCTCGCGCCAGGGCACGCAACTCGCGGCCGCGTGTCCCTGCCGCGCGTCGTAGTAGCCGTAGAGCGCGACGCGCAGGTCGACGAGGCGGTCACCGCGGCGTGCCACGAGCTCGACGCTTGCGCGCAGCTGCTCGGCGCTCTGATGCGACAGGTTGAGCTTAAGGCGGCGCGCGCGGAACTGCGTCACGATGTCGTCGATGAGCTCGCGCCAGTAGACGCAGACGCCGCGCCAACGCGCAAGGCACTCGATCGCCACCTTCTCGCGGCTCACGCGCCGCCAGCCGCGAAACTTGGCTGGGGTGAGTTTCAGCGCCAAGTCCTTCACTGCGAACGAGAAGACAAGTTCCAGCACGGCGCGCGGCAGCAACGCCAGCCCGCCGCCGGTGCTGTGGGGAGAGGCCGGAGATACGACTGCGGCGACGCGTGCTGGGGGACTCGTGATGGCGGTGATCGCATAGAACTTGGCGTGGCGTGCGCTGTCTTCGCCACTGCTGTGACGGCTACTGCTACTAAACGTACGAACGGCGTCCGCGGGGGGCGAGTGCTTGCGCTTGCGGTCGGCTGCCGCGCCCATGATGGCCTTTAGGGGGTTTGGTGGAACTTTGTATTGCTTTGACTACTCTTGTCATGTCGAGATCAATGTTATTGGAGCCCTCATT
>JAASFZ010000524.1:0-15992 GCA_023334075.1 Globisporangium nunn | reverse complement strand
TCGCAGGCTCGCTGCTGCTGCTGCTCGTGTTTCGACGACTGTATCACCTCGAGCTGGACCGACTGGACGACATGGGACTGCTTGAGCACGACGTGTTGCCTGTGCCAGGAGATCTGTGGTGCGCGGAGAGTCCAGTTCTGGCAAGTCGGGTGCGGTCGTCGACGTATAAGCAGCAAGAGATGCTGCGAGAAGACTTGGCGCCGCGTCGATTGTCTTGATGTCGCCTGACATCAGTACGCTCATTGCTTTCACACACTGCAAATGCACAGATGCAATCAATGCTTACACATAATCAAAGCGAACGAACTCAGCGCGCTTCACCGATAACGGTGGTGAAGTTCTCCCAAGCCTCCTCCTCTTTGTCACTTCATCCCTCCACACCTTCGTTTACTCACTCAATCGCTTGCCCAGTCTCCTCCGATCGCTTGATCAGCAGTCGCTTGATGGTTCGTAGCAATGACGGCATTGTTCAGTCCCGCGACCCACGCACCGCACGGCTGCACTGGAACGTGCAGTAGCAGAACGACGAGAAGATGAGGGCCATCAGCGTGCCGAAGATGATCCAGCCGAGTGGCGGAGGCAGCAGAGTCACGATCGTCAGGAACACGTTCACGAGCGGCCCAGCGAAGATGATGAGCGCCAGGAACGCCGTGCATACCATGCACGACGAGAACGCGCGGTAGAACTTGGGACCCATGAGCGCCTCCAGCACGTACAGCGGGTTCCACATCGCCGACAGGTGCAGGCGGTCTGCCGGCTCCGGCAGGAACGGGAAGTTGTTCGGCTCGCTGCGTCCCAGACCCGCCGCGCGCGCGTTCGCCAGAGCGATCGGCAGGATCTCGATCGACACGAGCAGCTCACCCGCGCGAATGCGGTCGCCTGTCGTGGCGTCTCGAGTCGTCATTGTCAGCCAACTCGCGTCCTCCGGATCGTCGCCCATTCCCAGGCGGTGCTTCACCGACTCGACGAGCGACTCAGCGTTGCTCTTGGCCTTGGACGCCTTCGACTTCTTGTGCTTCTTGTGCTGCTCGCCGCCACGCTCGCTCATCGGGAGCGTGTCCTGCGAAGAGAAGAAGCTGCGCGACAGCAGCGGCACCTTCGCGGCGTTGTCGCCCGTGTCAATGTCGATCGACACGGACGAGTCCGGCGCGCGCGTCGAGTCGTACACCGACGACGACGTCGCGTAGCCTCCCCCGCTCGCTGGCGGCAACGAGGTTCCTCCCCGACTCGAAATCGGCATGCTGTCCGAGCCGAGCCCACGCACCGACTTCTTCTTCGCGAACACGTTCACGATCTGCTTCGTGCGGTACGCCTGCTTGAGGAACACGCTCAGGTCCACGACCGAGTCTGCTAGGCAGTCGTCGTACAGCAGATCCTTGTCCCACATCTGGAAGTGCAGATAGCCCTTGTCCGCCTCGCTGTCCGGGTCGATCGGGAGCTCCAGGTCGAACTTCATGCGCCAGTTGAACGACGCCTTGCCGTTCTTCGCGCGCCAGTGCGTGTCCGTCGACTGCGCCTTGTCGTCCTTGTTCTGCAGCCAGCACTTGACGAGCAGGTCGCTCAGGTCCGTGAAGTCGCCCGGCGTCACGTTCTTGGCCTTGTACACGATCACGCGCACTTCGAACTTCTGGATCGGCGGCAGCGAGATGTCCAGCGGCGCCACCTTCTTGATCTCCTGCGGCGTCAGGATGTCCACCCAGAGGCGCAGGTTGCCCTGCGGCAGCGTGCTCGACGGTGCGTACAGCGGGCGCACCTCCAGCGGCTTGCGCTTCTCGTACGAGTCGCCGTTCGCGCCGAGCTGCTGCCACTTGGAGCTGAACCAGCGGTCCTCCAGGTCAAGCAGCGTCGCGCCGACAAAGTCGTCGCCGTCGACCGTCGTGCCGACAGACACGATACCCTTGCTCAGCCCGTGCGGGATGCCCGGGATCGCGAAGAAGTCGTAGTCCAGCAGCTCCACGCGGAGCTCGGACGCACCCGGCAGCTCCGCCTTGAACTCGTACATGTTGTGGAACTTGGGCGTGAGCGTCTCTGTCCGGTGGCTCTCGCGGTCATTGAACACGTGTGAGCGCTTGCGGCCGTCGCCCAGACTCAGCCGCAGGTACGGGTCGCACTTGTTGTTCTCGTCCTTCGGCTGGATGTTCATCGCGTCGAGGACGTACACGCGCACGAGGTACGGCTGCGGGTGCAAGAACGACTCGAGGTCGAAGAGCGGTGGCTCATCGCGGCTCTTCATCACGCGAATCACACCCTTGAAGCGCCCGACCGAGCGGAAGTCCACGGTCGAGCGCGACGAGAAGAACCCGCGGCGCACGAGGCTGTTGCCGCGGAAGAGCGGGTACGTCTCGAACGGCGTGTCCAGCTCCTCCTCGAGCGTGCCGTCGATCACGCGGCGGTTCTTCATGTAGTGCGGGATCTCCTCGGCGTAGTCGCTCTCGGCGCCAGTCGTGATCAGGTTCTCGAACGTAGACATCGTGCTGAACGGAATGGCGCCGGTGCCAATGTCCGCTTCCGCCGCGATCTCCGCTTCGGCTTGCGGTGTCGGCACCGGATCCTCATCTTTGGTCTTCTCCTCGCCTTCTGCGAGTTGCGGTGGCATCTCGGAGACCGACTTGGACGCTTCACGCACGATCTCCGGAGGGATCGTTCCCGGGAACGTCGTGAAGTCGTCCGAGCGCTCCAGGTACGGGTTCCCAGTGTACAGCTTGCCGCCTGGCTCCTCGTACAGCGGGTTCGGTTCGCCGTTCGAGTAACGGAGCTTGCGGCTCAGATCCACCGAGCACACGCCGAGCAGCGGCTTGTAGAACCCACCGAGCAACGTGTCGTACACGCTGATGTTCAGACGCGGCGCGAACAGCGCATCGACCGGCAGCGTCACGGGAATCACGATGCGCTCCAGGAAGTTCGGGTTGCGTCCGCTCGGTTTCGACGACGGGTTCGTCAGCTTCGCCACGTTCGTCTTCGTCACCTCGCCGATCTCGAACTTGACGAACGGGGTGTTCACGGGCACGAAGCCCAGCGGCTGAAGCCCGCGGCACCCGAGCGCAATGATCTCGAGGAACTTCTCTTCCATCTGCGGCCGGATCGACTCCGGCGGCTCCACGACCGCGCCCGGAGTGTCCTTCTTCACCAGGTCGAACGACAGCAACAGCTCGCCCTCCGTGTCGCCCTCGGTCGTGTAACAGATCGGGTACCACTTCGGACGGGGAACCGAGTACTCGCCACTCGCACGCATCTTCGCGTACTTGGTTGACGACATGTGCGGGAAGTCCGTGAGGTTGAACTTGAGGCCGCCCACGTAGTCGTCGGCATCCCACTGGTCCCAGTCGAACACCTGCAGCGACACCTTCGGCAGGAACTCCTGGTCCTGCGGCAGCTCCACATCAAGCACGACCGTCTCGTAGAACGTCGGGTCGCGCGTCGACATGCGCGTCGACACCTTGCCCTCCGCGCCGCCGCACGTGACTTTCACGTATGGGTCCAGCAACCCGTTCGAGTCCGCAGCCGGCAGGCATCGGCCCTGGAAAACGTGCACGAACAGCGTGTACTTCATGTACGCCGCGGTCTTGAGCGCGTGCTCTCGCCAGATGCGCGCGTTCTCCTTCTCACTCGGATCCTCACCGCGAGACGGCTCCAGCCGCAGGTTCATGAGCACGTTGCCCGTGAACTCGTGGTCCTTGAGGTCGTCGAGGACCATGTCCTCGATGAGGCTCACCCACTGCGGCGCCGGGATCTGCTTCGCGTCCTTGAGCGTGCCGTCCTCGTAGAACAAGTCCTTGGCGCTGAAGCGCGCGTAGCAAATGTAGCGCGACTCGCTCAGCTGCTGGCGCACGAGGTGCACGAAGATGTCCGGGACCTGCTCGAGGTCGGCCGGCAGCGTGATGTCCGGGACGTCCAGGTACTGGTTCCAGTGGCAGATGCCCGCGACATTCTCCGCGCGCGTGCTCTTGACCGAGTGCTTGCCCACGGAGATACGCACCATCATGCGCGAGTTGCAGTTCCAGCGCGTCTTGCTCGGGAACATCGGGATCTCCGTGCCGTAGAAGAGCGCCGCGCGGAGAATGTACTTGCGGAATGCCGGGCGCAGCGGCACGCTCATGAGGTTGCGCGTGTGCGGGCGGTCGTTTACCGACTTGGAGCCATCCTCCACGCGCATCGACAGCAGCACGCGGCCGCGGTACGTGCTCGCCTGCGCCGGGTGCTCGTTCATCAGCTTGCGCTCCTTCGACTCGATGACGTAGCCGAGCGGCGGGCCGTACAAGTTCGCCCACTGCGCCTTGAACTGGCTCGGGTACTTTTGCACGTGCGAGAACTGGTACGGGCGGATCGCGTTCGCCACGAGCTCGTCGCTCGTGAGGTCCCAGTCCCACACGGACACGAAGATGTTGTTGCTCATCGTCGGCAGTAGCACGGGGAACCACAGCTCCTGGTGGAACTCCACGTTCAGGTTGCCGCGGCCCTTCACCGTCACCTTCTTCGTCTCGAGCACGTCCTGGCCGGCGAAGTACACGCGCACGTACGCGTCGATGCCGCCCATGCGCATCATGCTCTTGTCCATGTCGGGCAAGTCCTCCGCGAGCAGCACCGTGACGACGAGGTAGTGGAGCGTCTGACTCACGCGCGGCGGCACGAGCACGAGCGAGTTGATGTCCTTCTTCGACGTCACGTCCTGGTCCATCAGGTTCTTCTTGTCCTCGCTCGGATCGTGCAGCTTCAGCTTGTCACCCGGGCCGAGCACGACGATCGACAGCCTGCATACACATGAACGACAGGTAACAGGTCAGGCGCCTTCTACCACCTGCTGTAACACCGAGCATACAGTAGCCAACGTACAGGAGGTATCCCTGGATCGAGTCGCTGTTGTTCTTGTTGTTGCCGACAAGCGCGACCCACTTGCGGTGGATCTCGTGGTCCGGCTGGAAGTAGACGTACGGAATGTCCACGACGAAGAAGCCGATCATGTCGTCCAGGCGCGACGTGCCACTCCGCTTCGCCAGGAACCGCGGACCGTCGGCGTCGAGCACGGACACCTTGATGCTGCCCTGCTGGATCGCCTCCTTGTCCAGGTCCTTGAAGTTGAAGTACAGGTACTCGTCAAAGACGGCCGAGAGCTGCTTCTGCTTGACCATCGTGTGCTGGCGCTGGCCGAGGCACTCGATCGACACCACGGGGTCGCACAGTCCGTTCGCGTCCATGGGCTTCAGGTCGCGCACTTCGATGATGCGCACGCGGACCTGGTAGTCGCCCGAGTTGAACTGCACGTCCGAGAGCTCCTGGAACATCTTCTGGTGCTCTTCCTCGCGCTGCTTCTTCTCCTCCGCCGTCTCTTTCTTCATCGGGTCATCGTCGCCGTCGACGTCGTCGTCCGAGTCCGAGTCGTCGCCGTCGCCCTCGACAGTGTTCTCGTCTTCGCCCGCGTTTACGCTCTCCTGTGTCCCGTCCTCGTCCGGGCCGACGCTGCTGCCGACGTTGCGCAGTCCGCGGTTGTTTGGGATCACCGTGACATGGTCCATCTCGCCCTGCTCGAGCGTCCCGATCTTGCGGTCCATGTACTGCGTCTCGAGCGCCAGGCAGATCTTGCCACGCCCGAGGTTCATCTTGCGCGACGGCGTGATGTCGCTGAACACCACGTCGCTGCCGCTGCTCTCCTTGGCGCTGTGCTCGAGCGCGAGCCAGAAGACCTGCTTCCCGCCGCCAAAGTGCTCGAGGTACGCGTTCAGGTCGATGACGCAGCGGCCGAGGAAGTCGTTCGAGATCAGGTCCGCGTCCTCGACCACGAGCTCGAGCACCTGCGGGCCGCCGCTCTTGCTCAGGTAGAAGTAGAACCGCTGGCGCCAGCGCGGATGCAGCGTCTGCTTCTGCGTGCGTGTGCGCTGCGACTGGTTCTTCGTCACGTGCACCTTGACGAACGGGTCGCTCGTGGCCTCGATGCCCGAGCCGTCGAGCGCCAACAAGCCCTTCGCCTCCAGGATCGACACCACGAGGTAGTTGGGCTCGCGCGGCGGCTCAGTTGTCCCCGTCCCGTTCGTCGTGGTCGTGGTCGTCGTCGTGGTCGTCGTCGCTACGCCTTCCGCCGTCGTCGTTGTCGTCACCGTCTCCTTCACGACCTCGCTCACGACCGCAGGCGGCGCTGGCACGGGTGCTGGCGCTGCCGCCGCGTCCCCCACACGCTCCTCGGCCATGAACGTCGGCTCGTAGCGCGCGTCCACCACCAGCGTCCCGAATTTCTGCATCAAGCAGCAGCAATCTGTGAGCAGGTGTCCACCGCCCATCCTTCAGCTCTCGCCATGCAAACCTACCGCCTCGGAGCCTTCGCCGCGGCGCAGCAGCAGTGTGTGCGTTGTCTATCAGCAGCAGCAGCAGCAGCAGTAGCAAGAGCATGTAAGCGATTCATCGTGCCAATAGCAGCGCGAAGGGTTTCCATCGAGGCTGACCGCACCGTCTCGTCGGCCGGCATTCCCGCAATCGGGAGCTCCGCCTCGCCGAGCAGCTCGTCCTTGACGTCGCTGAGCGCGAAGACCTTGAAGAAGACGGCGTCGCCCAGCGGCTTCTTGACGCCGAAGCGGAACTCCTGCTCCCACTCGGGCGCCGTCGTCTGCTGGTTCGCGGCCGTGCGCAGCACCACTTCGCCGCACTTGACCTGGCAGTCTGGTCGAGTGATTCGCAACAGTCCGGTCAGTCCTGCAGGTGGCACAAGCGCATCGAGGAGGCAGATCGGCGCGTGGGCCGCAGCCGAGTGCTCAACGCACAGGGGTCGACGGTCGTGACGGCCGAGTCCGCGTCGTGGCGCAGGCCGACGTCCGCGGCCGAGCGCACCTTGAGCACCACGCGGGGTGTGACCACGGGCGCCATGGAGGATGTCGGGACCTCTCGAGCCACTTGCTGTCGGGTGCGCAGATCCGAAAGTGTGGCACACAACAACAGATCAAGTGATGATTTGGAGCTCGCGATTTGTATGCAATACGCAACGCAAGATGAAATAAATGAGATCACGGAGTGCTGGTCCCTGTGATTTATGTGGCACACTTCACATTTCCGATTCCGAAGAAAAAAATAAACTACCGAAGATATGTGGCACACTGCAGCGTCACGCAGCGAGCGCCGCGTTGAAGTGCGTGACGAACACGCGCTCCTCCGCCGTGAGCTCCGCCTGCTCCTGCTCGTGGCTCCCGTTGTACACCTGCCAGAAGAACTTGTTGCGGATCTCCTTCAGCGCCGCCTTCCGCCGGATGTGCGCGCCCGCGAGCGTCGCAAAGGCCCGCAGCACGAGCTTGTGGCGCGCGATCTCGGCGTCGACAAAGTTCTGGCGCTCGACCACCTGCTGCGCCGCCGTCGTCTTCGCTCGCCGGCGCCGCGAGATGAAGCTGCTGACGACAGGACGAAGAAGCGGCGCAAGCACGCGCTCAGCGTACTTGGTGCGCACTGCGGCGACAAATGCAGCGCTCCGACGAACTCGCGCGATGCGCCGCCGCCAGATGAAGAAACGCAGCGCCGGCGCGAAGCCCGGACGCGTCTTCGCCAGCATCTTGAGCTGCATCTTGATGCGGCCCTGGTCCCGCAGGTCCTCGAATAGGTCGACGAGCTGCCGGTGCCAGTCGATCCACTCCGCAAACACCGTCGTGTCGAACGGGTCGACTGCGAGCAGCTTGCGCTGCATCCGGCGGCGGTAGTTGAGCTCGTCACCCCAGTCCATGGCGAAGCCGCACGTGCACTGCACGGCGTCGCAGCCGTCCACCTTGACGAGCATCGCGCGGCAGCTGCGACACTGCACGAGGTTGGTCTCTTCGTCGAACTCCTCGTCGTCCTCGCACACGCAGGGCTCGTCGCCCGACGTCACGCGCTTGCAGTTGAAGCACGTGAGCCACCCGCAGCACGTGGTCTCGACCACGCGGTTGACAGCGTGATAGGACAGCAGCAGCGCCGCGCGGCGCTCGTCGTCTGTGATGCGCACGAGCACCTCGTCGAAGATGCGCTCGTGGTCGTCCGGGAACGTGTCGGTGATGTGCGTGATGAGGTCGCGCGGCGAGATGCGGTGGCGGCCAAACTGGCGGCACTTCTTGCGCAGCGCGGCGACCTGCGACGCGCGCAGTTTGTACGGGTGCGGCTTGCGCACTTCCGCCGGCAGGTGCACGTAGTCCGGGTTGTGGCAGCACGGCGTCTGGAAAGAGCACGCGACGCGGCACAGGCGCGCGTACTCCTCGAGCACGAAGCTCTTGCCGTCAGTCGTCACGTCGCTTGCGCGCACGTGCGCCGTCCACTGCGACTTGTGCAGCAGCGTGAGGCAGAGCGGGCAGCGCACGCGGGGCAGCGCCCCCGCGTAGCTCACCTTGAGCGCCACCGAGAGGTGGCCCACGAGGCAGCCGCCGCAGAGCACGGCCGGGCACGCGGGCCCGCACAGCTGCGTCACAGGCGCGTCCGAGATGGCGTCGAAGCAGATCTGGCACGTCGCCATCGCCGAGGTCGAGTGCTTGCGCTCGAAGCGGTGGATTGTGGAATGGAAATCACGACCTTTGAAGCACGTCCGTCGATCGATCAGCAGGATTCATACTGTGGTCCACACCCCACTCGAGTGGGTACACAATTGCAGTGTGAGTGATGGTCGTATCACCGCCAGGAATGAAGGCGATGCACCCAGCGCTCGCTGCACCGCCGTCGCTGCAGCTGCCACACAAGCGCGCTCTTATTTAGCTGCTACTCACGCGCTCGTCTCGGTCTTTTGTCGAGCCCGTGCCAAAAACTGCCTTTGTTCGTGCCTTTTGAGCTTCTTCCTAGCGATCTCCGCTTTGGCTGCCTCTTTCAGTCTTGACTCGCAGTAGATAAGGGAAGAAGGCGCAAAAGAAGACTGTCAGGACCTCACTGTGTCCAAGCATCAGTGTGGACTTGCTATTGCTTCACATACTGGCACTCGATGAGTTCCAGGAGCTAGTCCAAGCGACAGACTTTGCAAGAAACATCTACGCCAACACAGGTGATACATTCAATTGCAAAAGGGTAACAGCATACCATATACCTTGTGATGGAGTACATCCAAGCTGATGTATCGCGGGACGATCCCATGATTTGCCAAAAGAGGCGCGATCCTTCTGGCGCGCTCGCAAGAGAGCTTGCAGCTCACCACGACACGGACATCAGCGCCATTCTTCCTAGTCAAAGGCAAAGCATGTGCATCTTGTTGCACTATTTTCCACAAAGCGAAGACGCACAAAGTGCACTCCCTATTTGTTTCATCTGTGACGCGGTACATTGCAACCCACAAGATGTGAGCTGTGGTCTAATTGCCTTGAGCAGAGTGATACCCGTCGTCCCCTCATAAGCTTACAGACGCTTGTCTTAGAGACAGTGGCCATGGCGGAACAGCATGGCACACAGGACAGCTGATCTTGGGAGGATCCGTAGCATGTTAAACGAAAGGGCTGCGCATGCCACAGAAGCATAAACTCCATCTTTTCCGCTGCCGTAGCTTAGAGTGGTGCCAAGCGGACGGACAGCTGCAAGCAACTCATTCCATTGTATGGAATCGTGCGATGCTGGTTGAGACGTGAATATATAAGAAATGATACCCACAGCGCAGGAGCAAGATGGGTCGTCGCTGGGGTTGCTAGTGAAAGTGTCGTCCATGTTCTACTCTTGCGTCTCCACCATTGACGGCTACACTGTTTTGCTGTTGAGAGTGGAACATCGTGACACCAGACTCGTTTCTTCCGGCGCTCTGGCAGATTCTGTCGCAGCACGTCCAGCTATTTTGCCTCAGTTGTCTTGATGCTGGTCTTGTCTGTCATGCGCTTTGCCGCAGCAATCACATTTTGCTCTGTCGGCTTCGAGTTTCTCTTTATGATCCGCGTGCGTCGTATTTAAACGGTTAGCTCGCCACGAGCCGACGAGCCAGGATTTGGCTTGGCACTAGGGTTTGATCAATCTTCCAGCTTACAATTATTGTCAATACATGCTGTTCGGCACGTAAACCCTTCCTTTGGCGACTAACAAACCCTAGCCGTGATGTAACCCAAAGCGACACACCGTAACCTCAACTTCCTCTGCTCGAGACTCACGTCCAGGCCCTCCCAACTCGAACGGCTCCACCATGTGCTGCACCGCGTTTGAGAACATGAGGCACCAGTCCTCGATCGTGAACACGGAGCCCATCATTTGCACGAGCAGGTCCCTGCTGAAGCGACCAAACATGACAGCGATTCCCGAATCGTCCGACTGCTCGTGCATCGGCTCGTGCATGTTCACGCGGAACGACAAGCGCGCATCCTTGATGTTCTCACAGCCAAAGTAGTAGATCCCCGTGGCCACGATCTCTTCCGTCTTCGTGCCCTCGATGTGCTACGAGCCACCACTGTGCATCGGTACCTCCAGGGTCAGCACGATCTCGACCACTTTCACGAGCATCTGCACTCTCTTGTCCTTACGCAAGGCGATGAGCGTGCTTCCGTTGAACGGGATCTCGGCTGCCTCTGGAAGCCTCGAACGCTCTTCATTGTAGTCGTCAGAGACATCGAAGGCCGGGCGCAGGAGCTTGGGTCTCTGGGACGGACAGTGTGCACTCGAAGAGCGGCACGGAGCGCGCGAAAATCGCCTCGATCGTGTCGTAGAGCTCTCGGTGACGCTCCGGATGCAAGTTGTTGATACAAGAGAGGATTGGCGCGGACCCGTCATCCGCGATCTCGAACTCCGACGGAATCCATTGGAAGCTCGACTTGCCTCTCGATCCGGTGCTCGAGATCGCGTCGTGGAAAGCGCTCGTCACGAACGTCGAGCTGCACGAGGTCGAGCGCCTGCTGGTTCATACTCGGGTGCCAGTCCTTCGCGCGCTCTGACACATCCTCGCGTGTTTCTACGTGACGAACCAGCGCTACTTTGGTGGGCTCGGACACGAGTCGAGCGGTTCGCTCCGCGTCGATTCGATCCGTACACTGCGATTCCTCGATGAGACGTCATCACGTGGGAACTTGCCGACCTTCTTGAGGTTCTTGCGGTGTCGCTCTATCAGCACAGCACCAGCACACACGTCGAGAGGTTAGCGAACTCAGGGAGCGCTGAGTGCTTAGAAGAGCTGCACATCGAGCCATTCCTGTACTCGCTCGCGCCGGTTCGAAGCCGCGTCGCCGCCGTCGCGGTCTCCGTCGCTATCGCTCTGGTCACCTTGACAGCAGCACGAACGACGATGCACCAGCAGCACCAGCACGCCAAGCACACCAAGAAAGCTGCCTCGTCAAAGGTCTACATCGAGGCTTCCGCTCCGTCGCACTCTGGATCGCGTCCAGTGTCCGACGCTGCTGTACGAGAGAAACAACACCTCGAAGCGCCGCCTGCTTCTGCTGCGAAGACCACCGCGGCCGAGTCTCCTCTTCCTGTTCAAATCACCGCCGCCTCCCCTACTACTGGCGTTGTTTCAGGAGCTGCTCACGCTGCTGAAGCAGCTCAAGTGACGCACTCGGCAGCGACCTCGCTGCTCGCGACGCGCCCGAAACACTCATCGCACCAACCGAAACTCGTCTCGCGCCTCTCGCACGACATCTCGACCGAGCAGTTGTTCTCGGACCACCTGATCGACGGCAAGGTCGCAGACGGCGAGGACGACATTGACGAGGATGGCGACGAAGGCAACGACAGCGACGCGAGCGGTGGTGATGGTGGTTCATATGGCACATGTAGAGCCGCTGTCGACAACAATCGACCACGAAAGCCGGATGAAAGTCTCGAGTTCACAGCACTCAAGGAAGACGCTGTCAGCGATGGCGAACACCAGTACCCACCGACCAGGGGCATGTACCGCATCGAGTCTCACTCCGCGCTCAGCTCACTAGAGGCAAAGAACATGGATCGCCAAGCTTCATCCTCTTCGACCAGAGACACCGCTGGCTCTGTGCTCCTTGCGGCATCGCACCAAGATCCCACAGCTCGACCGAGTCTGGCCAAGCCGCACAAACTCTCACCGCTGCACGCGGCTGGAGCGTCTCCGCCGCAGACCCAGCATCTGCACGCACTGCAAGCCTCTCCGCCTTCGAACACATCGAGTCCGTGCGAAGCCTGCACGTCGAACCGCGACATGCCGCCGATGCACTGCGCAGCGTACTCGGGCCACACCGAGTGTCTCGAAGCGCTGCTGATCGACGACACCAAGCGGAGTCGAGAGCTCACAGCGAAGCCGAGCAGCTCGCAACACAAGCGTCACGAACTCGACAAGAAGCACCGCACGCCGCTCTTTTACGCGTGCGCCGCAAACCGCATGGATTGCGTGGCGCTACTGCTGCAGTATCGTGCTGACTGGCGCGACCTGCCGGACAAGCAGCTCGACACTCCCGTGCACGTGTGCTGCTTCTTCGGCTGGCACGCTTGCCTCGCCAAGCTGCTCGACAGTGGCGCAGATCCGCACGTGCGAAACGCGAAAGGCTTCAAGCCCTCGCACATCGCCAAGACCAAGAGCTGCCTCGAGCTGCTGCTCACGTATGGCGACGACCTACTGCAGGGCGACAAACTCGGCCGCACGCCGCTGTTCGTCGCGAGCGCGCGAGACCGAGCGCCGTGCGTCGAGTTCCTGTGCGCCTGGAACCACCAGACCCGGTCCTGGATGCTCGAGCAGGAAGACCAGCGCGGCGACCGGCCAATTCACGCCGCAGCGTGCAACGGGAGCGTTGAGGCGCTCGAGATCTTGCTCAAGTACGGTGCGGACCCGCTGACCCCGAACGGCAAGGCGCTGACGCCTAAGGACCTCGCGAGTGCGAACAACCATCTCAAGTGCGTCGAGATCCTGAGTCGCACAGAGGAAGAACTCGCGCGCGCGACCACGTGGTATGCCCCGGCGAACGCGGTGGACGCCGCGCTGAGTGACGAAGACAACAACAACAGTAGCACGGAGTCTTCGGGTTCTGCTCCAGCTCCGGAGAACAGCAACGCGGCACCCGACCGAGGCTGGATCGAGTGCTGGGATTACGACAGCGGCCAGCCGTTCTACTACCACAACCTGTCGGGCAAGTGCCAGTGGGAGGTGCCACCGGGGTTCACGCCGCAGCTTCTCCAGCACCATCGCCCAGCGGAGGATCAGCACGACCAAGAGCAACAACAACAACAGCAGCAGCAGCAACAGCAGCAGCAGGAAAGCGACGGCGTCGACGACGACGGCAGCGAGTACGTCTGGGTCAAGAAGAAGAAGCAGACGGTGTGCGTGGTCACAGGCAAGGAGACCGAGTGGACGGCTGTCCAAGACCCACTCTCGAAGGCTATCTACTACAAGAACACGCGCACGGGCCAGTCCCAGTGGGAGGAGCCCGACGCCGTGCAGCAACTCCAGAGCGCGTCCGGCGCCCGAGCTGCGCAGGAAGCGACCCGGATCTGGGACGAACTCGAACACTCGCGCAACGCGCTCGCGGCGGCGCTTGCTCGGGAGAAGCACCGCCAGCTCGCTGCGCACCGCCAGACGCTCGAGAACTACAAGCTGCACATCCGAGAGCGTCGAGAGGACATGCGGAAGCGCGAGGAGCAGGCGCGGCTGCAGCAGTTGCTTCCCCGATCCTCGTTCGTCCGCCGCAAGAAGCAGTCGATGATGATGAAAGTGGCACCGCCCGGCACTGCCAAGCTCGGGAGCTCTCTCACCGTCGCCGTGTCCGCGGACGACGAGAAGCTCGAGCAGATCTGCTCCAAGGAGCCGTCGCTCGACATCTTCCTGAGTACGTACTTGAAGCTGCAAGGTGTGCGCGACCTGCAGGTCATGACGACCGAGAAGCGCTTCTGCAACTGCTTGTATCACTACTACATCGCGCTCGTCGATCCAGTGGCGACGACGAGCGGGCTTAGCAAGAGTCAATTCCGCGCCTTCCTGCGCGACGCCGCGATCATCCCTTCCGCTGGAGCAGGCGCAGCACAACCGACTGCGTTCCCGCTTAAACTTCACGTCGTCGACTTGATCTTCGCGCAAGCTGCTCGTGCCGAAGCGGTCGAGTCCATGAGTGCATTCCCAGGACCTTTGCCGCTCGGATCTCCGCACGCCAAGCAGCAGCAGCAGCCAACGCAGACGCCACTTCTTCCGTACCACCGCCAAGGTGCAGCGACAGTATCTTCCTCGACTACAGACAACCCCGGAAGCCACTTGATGCTCGTTGGTTTCATCGCCGCGATGCAGATCGTGCGAGATCGTGTCGTGACGCACGCCGAGAGTCAGCTCGAGGAGATCAACGAGGACGAGGAATGGTTTCTCACGACGTACCTGCTGCCGCTCACGCTCAAGCTCGGCTCGAAGTTGCTAACACAGATCAGAGAGTGCAAGGAGCTCGATATGTGCATCGCGTCGTCGAGTGCTCTGCAGGCGTTCCTCGTTCATCAACGACAGCTCATCCAGCAGCTGCACCGACACTACTCGAGCCAGGAGCCGAAGCTCAAGATGCTCTCGTTCCGCGGTCTGAGCCAGTTCGCGCTCGACTTTGGTGTCCTGCTCAGCGGGAACCTTCCGGCGTTGTATCAACTGTACGAAGCAATCAACTGGATCAGCGGCAACGCGCACACAGAGATCATCTCGTTCGAAAAGTTCCAGCAGTTGCTGACGATGCTTGCGTGCTTTCAGCTCACACCGGTGAACACTTCCATCAACGGCGGTGGTGGTGGTGGCGGCGGACAGGCGTGGCGTGCGGTCCCTAGTTTCTCTCCTCACCCTTCGCTATCAGCATTCGATTCTGGATGCAGTGGTGGTGCCGGTGGCGAGTGCAGCATGTCAGCCGAGACAGAGAGCCACATCCTCGAGTTGCTCATCAAGTTCTTCGAGCAGATCGAGCGCAGTCCCGCGAAGAATCGCATCAAGACGGAGTTCACAATGTCCGCATCCAAGCTCTCGCCCATGCCGTCCTTGCTCAAGGTCACAGGAATGGGTCAGAGCATGCGGGACGTTGTTGGCGGATCTGGAGCGTCGTCAACGTCAGTTGGGGGATCGTCACCTGAAACAGGAATGGGGACATCAGGAGCAGGAGCTTGGGCATCGCCGTCCGGGCTGTCCCGTGCGCCGTCGACATCCATGCTACAGCTCCGTTCGTCGTCATAAGAAGAAGACGAAGAAACTGAGCATTGACAGTTGGGGAACATGCGATTACGAACAAACCAGGCAACACCTCCCGATTGGTGAACATACATACATCGACAGCATTCGATGGCTGAGTAGGCTAGTGTGAACGGAGCTGTTCGAGCGCTACTGCTTCCTCGCTCGGCGACGAACAACCCGCCTCAAACTGAACAAGCATCGTCCAGGCACTCCGCATCGAAGGATACGAGTTCAACGACAGCTCGATCTCTTCCATGTCGGTATGCTCCGGGTAGTTCACGCGCAGCCACTGGAAGATCTCGAAGTTCTTGCATATCACGGCTTCGATCATGGCGCCCTCATCGATGAGCGCGATCCCTTTCTCTTTCAAGAACATGAGCTTCTCCAAGTCCCCCTGAAATGCCGCCATCACTGTCGACTTATACGTACACCTCTCCATCCGATTGTCATAGAGCCACTCGAGCATTCGGAGCGATCTGGTATAATCCATCGCCGCGACTGTGCAACCTTCGCTTCGATTCGCGTGCAGCCATTCGACCACGTGCAGGTGGTCGTTCCTTGCCGCCATATCCATAGCAGCCGTCGTGCATCCTTCTGTACGATGAGCGTGCAACCACTGCACGACTTCGAGATGGCCACGAGCAGCCGCGCCGTCCATCGCTGCAGTGGTGCACCCCTCGGATCGATGTTCGTGCAGCCATTTCACGATGTCGAGATGACCACTCGCTGCGGCGCGATCCATTGCCGCAGTCGAGCATCCTTCAGAGCGGTGCGCATGCAACCACTGCACGATCTCCAGATGGCCAGCACCAGCAGCAGAGTCCATCGCGAGCGTCGTGCAGCCCTCTGAGCGGTGTTCGTGAAGCCACTGGACGACCTCGAGGTGGCCGAACTCGGCAGCGCCGGCCATCGCTAGGTTCGAGCACCCTTCCGCTCGGTTCGCGTGCAGCCACTGAACGATCTC
>JAASFZ010000523.1:0-16004 GCA_023334075.1 Globisporangium nunn | reverse complement strand
GGTGGCCGCGCAGCGCGCCGTGCACGGCTTCAACGAGCTGGACAAGGAGGAGGGCACGCCGCTGTGGAAGCTCGTGCTCGAGCAGTTCGACGACGCGCTCGTGAAGATCCTGCTGGGCGCCGCCGTGGTCTCGTTCGTTCTCGCGTACTTCGAGGGCGGCGAGGACGGCGAGGGCCTCTCGGCGTACGTCGAGCCGCTCGTGATCCTCGTGATCCTCGTGCTCAACGCGGTCGTGGGCGTGTGGCAGGAGTCGAACGCCGAGGCGGCGCTCGACGCGCTCAAGGACTTGCAGCCGGAGAACGCGCGCGTGCTGCGTGACGGCGAGATGGTGACGATCCCGGCGCGCGAGCTCGTGCCGGGGGACATCGTCGAGGTGCGCGTGGGCGACAAGGTGCCCGCGGACCTGCGCCTCATCTCGATGAAGACGACCGCGATCCGCGTCGAGCAGGCGCAGATGACGGGCGAGAGCACGTCGGTGAACAAGGGCATTGACGCACTGCCAAAGGGCACGGAGGACGTGATCCAGGCCAAGACGAACCTGCTCTTCGCGACGACCGTGGTCGTGAACGGGCTCGGCCGGGGCGTCGTGACGGAGACCGGCATGCGCACCGAGATCGGCAAGATCCAGCAGTCAGTCTCGGACGCGGCCGAGGAAGAGGAGGCGACGCCGCTCAAGAAGAAGCTCGACGAGTTCGGCGAGCTGCTCTCCAAGGTCATCGGCGTCATCTGCCTCGTCGTCTGGGTCATCAACTACCAGAACTTTTTCGACCCGTCGCACGGCTCCGTGATCAAGGGCTGCATCTACTACTTTAAGATCGCGGTCGCGCTCGCGGTCGCGGCGATCCCGGAGGGGCTCCCGGCCGTCATTACGACGTGCCTCGCGCTCGGCACGCGCAAGATGGCGAAGAAGAACGCGATCGTGCGCAAGCTGCCGTCCGTCGAGACGCTTGGCTGCACGTCCGTGATCTGCTCAGACAAGACTGGCACGCTCACGACGAACGAGATGTCGTGCGTGACGTTCTCGCACGTTGGCAGCTCTGAAACCGAGCTCGTGACGTACGACGTCGAGGGCCACACGTACGCGCCGGTGGGCGCGATCCGCGGACCCACGCCGCTCACGCAGGCGAAGACGATCGTGAGCACACTCGCCAAGATCTGCGCGCTCTGCAACGAGTCCGCGATCGAGTACAAGGACCACAAGTACGTGCGCGTAGGCGAGCCGACCGAGGCCGCGCTCAAGGTGCTCGTCGAGAAGATCGGCGTGCCCGACGATGCTGCGAAGCAGGCCGAGTTCGAGGCCCTGCAGCGCACGAACCCGACGCAGGCCGTGCAGTTTTGCAACGACCACTGGGCGCACCAGCACAAGAAGCTTGCGATCCTCGAGTTCTCGCGCGACCGCAAGTCCATGTCGGTGCTCTGCGCGAAGAGCGGCGGCCGTGCCACGCGCTCGGCGACGGCAAACCAGAACGTGCTCTTTGTCAAGGGCGCGCCCGAGGGCCTGCTCGAGCGCTGCACGGCGGTGCAGCTCGCGGACGGGTCGGTGCAGCCGCTCACGAGCGCCGGGCGCCAGGTGATCCTGGCGCAGGTGTCGGCACTCGCGCGCAAGTCGCTGCGCTGCCTCGCTCTCGCGAAGAAGGAGGAGCTCGGTGAGCTCGGCTCGTACGACGGCGACCGCCACCACCCGGCGCACAAGCTGCTCGAGAACACGGAGGCGTTCGCGGGCATCGAGTCGGGCCTGACATTCGTCGGAATCGCGAGCATGCTGGACCCGCCGCGGCCGGAGGTGCGCCCGATGATCGAGACGTGCCACTCGGCGGGCATCCGCGTGATTGTGATCACGGGCGACAACAAGCTCACGGCCGAGAGTATCGCGTGCAAGATCGGCGTGTTCGGGGACACGGAGGACGTGGCGCACAAGTCGTTCACGGGTGCCGATTTCTTCGCGCTGCCGGAGGCGACGCAGATCGCATACTTGATGGACAAGCGGGGCAACGGCATGGTCTTCTCGCGCACGGAGCCCAAGCACAAGCAGATGCTCGTGAAGATGCTCAAGCAGCAGGGCGAGGTGGTCGCGATGACCGGCGACGGTGTGAACGACGCGCCCGCGCTCAAGCAGGCGGACATTGGTATTGCGATGGGCGTCACGGGCACGGAAGTGGCCAAGCAGGCGGCCGACATGGTGCTCGCGGACGACAACTTCGCGACGATCGTGGCGGCGGTCGAGGAAGGCCGTGCGATTTACAACAACATGCAGGCGTTCATCCGCTACCTGATCTCGTCGAACATCGGCGAGGTCGCGGCGATCTTCTTCACGGCCGCGCTCGGGCTGCCCGAGGGCCTAATTCCCGTGCAGCTTCTCTGGGTGAACCTCGTGACGGACGGGCCGCCCGCCACGGCGCTGGGCTTCAACCCGCCGGACAAGGACATCATGACGAAGCCGCCGCGCCGCAGCGACGACGTGCTGATCAACGGTTGGGTGTTCTTCCGCTACATGGTGGTCGGCATCTATGTCGGGTTCGCGTGTGTTGGCGTGTTCGCGTACTGGTACATGTACTACGACGCGTCGGGCGATGGCCACACGCTCGTGACGTTCGAGCAGCTCACGCACTGGACGCAGTGCCACCAGTGGGAGGGCTTTACGGTCCGCAACTTTGACGGCATGGACTTCTCGGACGACCCGTGCCGCTACTTCACGGAGGGCAAGCGCACCGCGTCGACGCTCTCGTTGTCGGTGCTCGTCGCGATCGAGATGTTCAACGCGCTCAACGCGCTCTCGGAGGACGGCAGCCTCGTGACGATGCCGCCATGGTCGAACCCGTACCTGCTCATCGCGATGGTCGTGTCGTTCGGTATGCACTTTGTGATCCTGTACGTGGACGTGCTCGCGGACACGTTCAGCGTGACGCCGCTGGATCTGAACGAGTGGCTCGTCGTGCTCGCGTTCTCGCTGCCGGTGATCCTCATCGACGAAGTGCTCAAGTTCGTCGGCCGCCGCATCAGCGCGCGCGAGCTCCAGGCGCGTCTCGAAGCCGACAAGAAGATCCAGTAAGGGCGAGCGCAGCGCAGCATCCCGTCGCTCGAGCTCAGTTAATCTCTTCTTGTCCTCTCTCCTGGACATACACACTCGTCGCCTTGTCCGCGGCGCTGAAAACGACTTCGTTGCTGCCTCATGCATTGTGCCGCTGGCAGCACACTGGGTGGTTGGTATCCACCGTAGCGAAAGGTGAATCGAGCGAAGAAGGTGGCGGGTGCGTAGCAGGGATAGAGAGATCGGCCGCCGCGAACGAGGAAGAGAGGAAACAAGAGAGAGAGAGAGAAAGAGAGAGAGAGAGAGAGAAAGAGAGAGCGAGAGCGAGAGAGAGAGAACGAGATGGTAGAATGCACATGCATACAGATGTGTTCGGACGTGGGAGCTGCTTGCCATCACTCGGTCAGTCTTGCTTTGGCTGCTCGTGCATGATCCGGAAGAAGATAAAGTGCAGCAGCGAGCACGAGAGTGCGGCGGTCTCGAACTGCAGTGCCGCCTCCGAGAGCGACCTCAGCGGTACACACGACACACTCGCCGCCGCGACTGCCGCCGAGGCGTAGTAGAGCGTCGTGAGCACGAGATCCTTGGAGCCGAGATACTGCGGCACACGACGCCACGACTCGGGCCACGGCGCGCAGAAGTAGAGCTGATACGCTCGTCCGATAACGCTGTTCACGACCGTCGCGGCCGCGAAGCGCAGCAAGAAGAACATGCTCAGGAGCGCCGCCTTCGTCTCCACCACCGCAGAGTCTCCTGTCGGCGGTGGTGTTGCGGATGTCGTCGTCCCATGGTCTGGTTTTCGCGCCGACAGGATCTCTTGGAGACACGACTGCGCCATCTTCCAGCATAGGAGAACCAGTACGCAGAGACTGATCGTGAACACTGCTCGTCGCCGCGGAATCACCCTGAGACGATAGAGGAACAGCAGGATCCCGCACTGCAGCACCATCTTGCTCGCGTGCACATACGTTTCGAACGATGCGATCTTCGCGAGCTGGACGTGGAACGGGTCGGACTTGGTCTCTGCTGCTCGAGACTGTGACGACGACGACGACGGCGACGATGCTGGTGAAGAAACGTCTCCGCTTGCCGTGGTATTCGAGGCGCTCCGCGACACCATGCGCACGAGCACCTCCATGTCCTGCGCTGTGTGCAGGCTCTCGGCCCACCGCAAGACGTTGAAGAAGCCTTGCTGCTCTTGGAACGTCGGCGCCAGCGTCGGGAACGCGGTGGCGAGTGCATGAAAGTCCAGCGCCGCGCACTCGAGCTGGGACGCGATGAACGCCGCCCCGGACAGCGTTGTCATCAGAAACAGTTTGTCGCGGAGCGAGAGCATCTGCGCCATGCTCGCTCGGGCGCTAGCGATGTGCTCGCAAGTGCCAAGGTTGCTAAGAGACGACTCATGGCATTACTACCAGTTTTTAAGTTCACTTGGCTGCTTGACTACTTCCTCCGTACTGCCTACTCCTCCTCGTCGCTAAACAGCGACTCCATAATCTCGTCCTGGTCGTTCGCGTTCGCGGCGTCGCCGTTGAACTCGTCGAGCGCGAGGCCGCTCTCGTGGCAGACGTACGCAAACGCGTCGTTGCCGATCGTGTCGAGCAGAGGGCCGAGGAACACGTCCCGCGTGGTCTGCAGGTCTCTGCCCGAGTCGAGGAACACCGCCGCCACGAGCGCCTCGAACACGTCGGCGAACATCTTGGGCAGCGACAGCGGGTTCGTGCCCGTCGTCTTGACCTTCCGTCGGCTCGCGCTCGCCGAGATCTCCATGTAGTTCATGCTACCGTCGCTGTTCTTGCTCACGACACTCGGCGCGCCGCGCGGATACTTGCGCTCGATTTGCGCGATGACGTCCAGGGTCTCGCGGTCGATGCGCACCGCGCCGGCGCAGATGCACTCATCGACGCCAAAGCACGCGAGCGCCGTCTTGCCGAGCGCGTCGTTCGACACCGTCGCGCTCTTCCACTGCGATAGCGACCCCGGGAGCCACCGATCGTACCGCAGGAACGCGTACGAGAGCGTCAGGTACTCGATGATCGCGTCACCGAGGTATTCCAGACGCTCGTAGTCGCCTTTCCAGAATGATCGCTGCCTATTGCCACCGCTTCCTCCGATCGACTGAAGCTCGAGGTGGCCCGCAGACGGGTGCGTGACCGCCTCGAGCAGCAGCTGCTTGTTCTTGAACGTGTACTTGAGGCGCTGCTGCAGCCACACCAGTCGCTGCGGGAGATCCTCGAAGCGCGCGATCGCAAAGTCGAGCGCCAGTGCGCCATCGCCACTATTGTCTCCAAACACGTCGGTGTCGTACAGTTCGCATGGAAAGCAGTCTGGATAGAACGGGCGTGAGAACGTGAGAGGCTTTTCGAGCACACTCACGCCGATCCACCTCAAGAAGTACCGGCCGCCTTTCTCGCTGTGGCCGAGCAGGTACGCGCCGCACACGGCCTCCAGCACGTCCGCGATCCATTTCGCCGGCGCGACCACCGCCTTGGGCGTCCTCCCCATGCACGACGGCTTCCAGTACTCGAATGGGTGCTGCTCAATGCGTGCCGGGTCCAGGATGTAGTGGTGGAGTTGCGCGGCGAGCGCGAACTGGTTCAGCCGGTCGTTCCGGATGATGTCGCGCCGGAGTTTCGTGAGCTCACCCTCCTGCGTGATGTCCTTCCGGTTCTCGTACATGAACCACGTCGTCTCGAGCTTGAGGAACGTGTCCCCGAGGATCTCGAGGCGCTCGTACGCCGGCTTGGACGTCGCGTCGTCGAGCAGGCGCATGTCCAGCTCAAGGCCGATCTTGCCCATCAAGTGAGACATCTGGCACTTGCGCTCGAACTCGTAAAGCACCGGCAATATCCCAATCGCCTCAAAGTACCGCGCCTTCGTCAGCCGCAGCAGCGACGTGCACTCCGGGATCAGCAAGCGCTCGTTAAACTTGGCGCTTACGGTCGCGATACTGCCCTCGGCGTTGTGCCGCTGGATCACGCGCCGAATGATCGGCACAATGGGCGGCACCTGGACGCCGTAGATCAGCGGCTGATCATCGTCCGCCTGCTGGATCTGCTCAGCCGTGTGCCAGCGCCCGAGGATCGGGTTCTCTTTCGAGGACTTGCCCTCCTTGACGTGCCGGTTCCAGCTCTCCCTGTCGGCGAACGCCAGCTTCATCTCGCGCGCCGTCTGCGCCGACAGCTCTTTGACGACGTACGTCACGTTGAGCCGGTGCGTCGGCACGCAGATCCACTCGTCAAGAGGCGAGACCGACAGGTCCGGGAGCGGCCACATCGGCTGGAGGAGTGGTTTTCCCAGAATGTCTTCCACGTACTCCCAGTCGATCGTGAAGGCCTTCGTCGCGGTGTCGAAGCGACTCGGGACGACCAAGTACCCTTTGTCGTTCTGCTCGGAAAATTCCTTCCACACGTCCTCGCCCGCGATGTCGACGTCCCGCATGGCGTCCGCGACGCCCATGCACACGAGCCGCATGATTGTCAGGTGGAAATGCAGCGCGGTTTGTAGCTGCACCGTCGTCAGTGTCACCTTGACGGCGGTCTTGGTGAGCGTCACGGACCGGAGAGTCGGCTCCATCACGTCGCTCGTCGCGAAGTCGTAGCGCCACCCGGTGTTCGTGTTGCCTGTGTACAGCTCGTTTGTCGCTAGGATCGCATACCGAACACCCGTCAAGCCGTAAAAGCACATGGCCACCGAGCCCGAACGCGCGCTGCTGTCGCTCAGCAGCGTGCGGATCGGGCGGAGACTCAGCTCCGCCGCACTCACTGGCGGCAGGTCGTACGAGTTCTGCGTCGAGAGGTCTCTGAGCTTGCCCGGCTGCTGCGCCGCCTCGTCATCAGCATCGATGATGACAGTGTCGTCATCGAGCGGAGGTGCCGCAGCAGCATCTCCATGTTCATTTTCTTTGTTCGCTTCGCGACGATGGATGGTTGCAGTCTGGTCGTCAATGAGTTTCGAGCGGAACGTGCGATCCAGCAGCCCCTTCTTGATGAGCTCCTGGCAGGCCTTGAATGCCGCGATCCCTTTTGCCTCGTCCGCTGTAGGAACTTTGTGGCTCACAAGCTTCTTCTTAATACCCAGCGACAGAGGGACCTTGAGTGTCGCACTGAACTCAAAGAGGCTCTCGGCTTCGTCCGTCGGCGCCTCCGCTTCCGCGCGGCAGTCGTCAATCTTGTCGTGAATCTTGGCGTTGTACTTGAGTCGTTTCTTCCGGTGCTGTTTCGTCGCCGCCGAGAGCCCGTGCGAGAGCGGGTGTCGCTTCACCACGTACTGCGGACGCTTGTCATACGTGTCGAGGCCCGGGAGCGAATCGCAGAACCTGCTCAGGATGCCCACAGCGTTCGCCGTGTCGAGCACCGCGCCCGTGTCGTGGTTCATGACCTTGAACGGGTCCGCGACCTTCGTGACGCGCGGAACGACCTGGATCCGGCCTGCCGCGTCGCGCAGCGTTCGATCGCCATACAGCAAGTCAGCCACATCTGACGCCATCTCGCCGCTAGCATCGCCAAAGTGCGCTCCGGGAGCCTGCGCGCTACTCTGCTGCTGCTGCTGCTCCTCTTCTAGCTGCACAAACTCCCGCATCTTGCCCACGAGCAAGTAGAACTTTTTCAGGTCGGCGGCGGAGTTCGGCGTGATGTACTTCACGACACCCGCTGCCGGGTCCGCGCGCTTGGAGAACTCGAAGAGCTTGTCAGCTTCGAGCAGCTCGTCCATCACGACGACCAAGCCACACGCCGGCGGATCGAGCTGCTGCTTCTGCGACTTCTTCGCGATCGACGTCGTGACCATGACGTTCGTCTCGGTGTTCTGAAACATCGTCACGACTTTCGAGTAGGACGAGAAGTGCAGCGCCCCAGAAACGCGCGCGTTGCTGTTCCCGAGCATGGAGCAGCACGGCGGCAGCCTCAGATCCGCCAGGAACGCGGTGAGGTAGTCTGCGACGACGTGGCAGTGCGCGCGGCGCTCGAGGAACACCCACACGCGCTTGTTCTTTGTCGTGTCGGTATTGCGCAACCGATTGCGAACCACTTGCGCGACCTTAAGAAGTCGTGGCGCCGTCGCGGCATGCACGCCGATCTTCTTCGTCTGTGCGCTGAGCCACGCGAGTAGCTTAAGGATCGGCTGCACTTTGCGCTGGTCCGGCTCATCCAGAGCCAGTTGCGAGGCCACGAGCGCCGCCAAATGGTCGGTCGCGTGCCCGTTCTGTCCGCTCACAGCGTCCTCCTCCTCCTCCTCCATCATCATCGCTTCATTCGACGACTCGCTATCGCTGCCGCTTTCTACCGCCTCGCCCTCCTCCTCCTCGTCGTCGCCGTCCAGTCTACTACTGCCGCCATGTTTCTTCTGCTGGCGCAGCTGCTCCTGCTGCAACTTCTTTCGATGATTGACATTCTGCGCGTCGTTGACGAAACATGCCCGCAGATTAGTCTGCAGCTCCAGCTCGATGAACTTGAGCAGGCACCAGTACCCGAGGTGGCGGTAGATCGCCTCGGCGTCCTGCACGAAGCGGTTGATCTTCTTCTGCCGCTCTCGCTCGTCGTACACGGCCGCCGAGTTACCCATCTCCAGCTCCATGCGAAACACGCGGATGAAGTCAATCTTCTTGGGGTTCTCGCCGAAGAGGAACGCCCGCATCTCGACGTGGATCTCGTATTGATCGGCACTACTGCTGTCGCCCGTCTCAAACGGCTCGCACAGCAGCGGCGGGAAGCGCGGTGGCGCGGTGAGTAGGTGTTGCGAGCTAAGCACCGGCACGACGCTGAGCACCCGGATGCGCGCGTAGAGCGCATTCCGCGAGTGCGCGCTCAGGTCCAAGCGGGACGCCGGTGCCCGCGTCGTGGCAAAAAGGCGCGGCGCGCTCTCGAGCTGGTCAAGATGCTCGAGCAGCACGCGAAAGAACGCGGGCGCGTCGCTCTCGATCTGCTCCGTGCTCTCGAGCGCGAGCGCCGCCAGCGCTTCCGCAGGCAGCGCCTTCTCGCGCACCAGACGCAGCAGCGCCGCGGGCGACAGCACGAGCACCACCTGCTCGTGCAGCTCGCGGCAGCGGCGGAGCTGCTCCTGCACGGCCTCAAGTTTTTCATTATCGGAGTCGCTCGAGAGTGCCGGGAGCGCGCAGAGCCGCGTGAGATCGGCGCGCAGTTCGTCGCGCTCCTTGGCACTCGGCGCGACGGCGACCGCCGCGAAGCGCGTGGAAGTCGCAGCTGGCGCCTGCCGCCGCCGCAGCAGCTGCTCGCGCAGCACGTGGCTCGCCAGGAACGTCTTGCCCACGCGCGCCGGCGCGCTCACGAGCACGTCCTGCTTCTGCGCCACGGCCGCGAGCTCGACCTGGTGCGGCAGCAGCGCGCTCATTGCCCCTCGCTACTCGCTGCCGAGGACTCCAGTTGCCAAGTGGCCGGATTGAGCATTGACTCGGGCTGTAGTGGCCTGTTCTGGTAGTGATGAAATGCAAGGAATCATTCCCATCACTCCATCACCTGCGATGCATTTCATAGACCAGAGGGCGCAACAATGCAGACACTGCTGCTGCTGCTGCTGCTGCTGCTGCTACTTGGCGGCGGCGGCGGCGCCGCTGCGAGCAGCGCGGAGATCGCCGTGCACCGGCGGCGCGCGTGCGCGTTCGCCACGCTGTGGGACGCGCGGCTGGCGGAACTCGCGGACACCGCGGCGCTCGAGGCCGACGCGCACTGGGAGCTGCTCGACGGCTGCCGCAACAGCAACAGCAACAGCAGCAGCGAAACGTGTTGGCACAAAGACAATGCGGGTGTCAGCAACGGCGCGCTGCTGCTCGGCACGCGCGGCGGCGGAGCGGCCAAAGTGCAGGCCACGCGGCGCGAAAGCGGCGGCTGGGAGCGCGCCGTGAACCGCGTGCAAGTCATCGCCAAGCTCCCCGCGACGGCCGACGCGTCGCTGAGCGTCCACGTCCTCCCGCTCGACGTGCGCCTGTCGGTCGCGGTGGACACGCAGACGAGCGCGCGCCGCAACACGCTGCACCTTTCGTCGAGCCAGGACACGAGCGTGGTGGCGGAGATCCCGTGTGTCGAGGTGCGCTTCGATGAGGAGGGGAGAAGAAGGTGGCGAATTGGATGCAAGGGGGAGTAACCCGTTTCGCGTACTTAACCTTCAGAACCTCCGGTCGGACTTCCATGCGTTCGCGTTCTCGTGGGACGCCGACTGGTTGCGCTGGTACATTAACGAGACCGTCATCTACGAAGAACCGATCCGTCTTCGGTCTCGTAGGTCAACTGGGCAACACACTACTGAGGACCAGGAAGAGGGATCGTTCGTGGCGGAGTTCGCATTTGCGTCGACGCTGCCAGTTCGAGAGAAGGATGCACGTGCAGACGAGGGCTCTATCGCCACCATGTTCCAGATCGCGCGCGTTCTCTTGAAGCAGGGCGACGAAGACGACCTGGCGTGCTTGCCTCACCATCCGCCCAGCGCCAACTGTCGGCAGAAACGAGGCGCGTCACGACAACAAACGTCTACGTCCTTTGTTCGAGTCTACTTGCTCATGTGTGCGCATATGTTTGTTATGATGCGATGCTCCTGCCGTAGTTTTCGAGCCCAGACTCGGGGCGAACCAAGGGTACCTGTCGACAGAGGAGCTCGGCGTCTTCATCAACGAGACAGTGGGTCGCTTTCCGGCAGACTTCACGCGCGTCGAGAGAATCGGGACGTCAGTGCAGGGCCGCCCGATCCTCGCTCTTTGCGTGGGCGCGTGCCATCCTCCTACTTCAGTACTAGTACCGCAAGTGCTGTACACTGGCATGCACCATTCCAGAGAGGTATACTATGCAGTCTGATGAGTATATGGCTGATATGCTCGTTATAGTTGACGATGTTGCTATTGTGTGTGCTCTGTATTCGAAGCCGATCTCAATGATGGTAAGCGAATCCTTGCTTCCACCTGACTACTGTAGCTGCTTCAGTACATAGCTGACTATACATCGATTTCTGCAGAACCTGGTGTACACGATCGATCTGCTCGCCACCGATATCCAGAACGGCGACCTGGAGGCACTGCATCTCCTGTTCTCGCGCCAGCTGTGGTTCGTGCTGCTGGTGAACCCCGACGGGTACGCGCGGAACGAGCAGCAGCGGGTCTGGGAGCACAGCGACATATCTGGGCAGCGTAAGAACGCCCAGCCTGGATGCACCACGGAGAGCGACAATGGCGTCGATCTGAACCGCAACTACGACGTGTGCTTTGCGCACGACAGCGTCGGGAGCAGCACCGACATCTGCGCCGAGGACTACCGGGGCGCGAGCCCGTTCTCTGAGCCGGAGACGCAGGCGATCCGGGACTTTGTCGAGCGACCTGGGATGAGCTTTAGCACTGCACTCAACTACCACTCGTACGGACGGTACTTTAACATCCCGTTCGCGTGCGAGGCGCACGGTCTGCCGGACAAAGCGCAGCTCGGCGTTTTCGAGACCATGGCAGCCGAAATGACGAGGTACAACCACTTCAAGTACGGCCAGCCCTGGAAGGAGAGTAACTTGTATACTGTGAACGGGGAGACGAGCGACTGGATGTGGCAAGCGCACGGCGTGTACGCGATGTCGCCCGAGGTCGGTCCGGACTTCCGCACTCCCGACGGCAAGGGCTTCTGGCCGCCGCGGGAGCAAGTCCCGTCCCTCTCGGCGGAACTCCATTACTCGAACCTGCATGCGGCGCTGGTGGCGGGTGCCCTGTACGATCTGCGAGTCACAGGAATCAAGGTTAATATCTCGCATGTGTCGGTGCACATCCGCGTGGCGAACATTGGACTGCGCGCGGCGAGCTCGGTTGAGTTGATTGGCTCCATGTATCCGAACGGATCGCATGCCAGCTCTCTCATCGAGATCTCGTCGAGCGACATCGGGACTGCGGAAGCGAAGCGAGCAGTGGCAAAGACGCTGGAGATCCCGTTGCGGCGCAGCAGTTCCGATTCGACGAGTCACATCCAGATGCCTGTGTACATTGTGCTTCGGGACACGTTCGGCTGCCACTTGTATCGAATCGGTACGTGCATTTGTTTGCGCGATGGGTTTGAACTGTGCATGCGTGAGTGAATGGTGATGCTGACTTGTGTATATGTGTCACCAACTTTATCAACGCATGGCAGCATTCAACGATGAGGCACAGCAAACGCCTTCGACGCGTAAGCAGACAGGCGCTTTTCAGGTCTGGGGCGCTTTCCGTCTCCCGCGATGCGGCATCTGCGCTACATTCGCCCGATCATCACGAACCGATTCGGAGCTCCGCTCGCACGCGATCCAGGAGGACGCGAAGTGCGCCGGCTTCGAAGACGTGACGATCCCACACAGCATTCGGTTAAGGCACGTGCCGAGAGAAGAAGCAGACACCACGCTAGGCGACCAGAGTGCGCACACAGAGACGCCCAGCGAAACCAAAGCCCACACGCTGCCGGCCACCTCAGTGCCGTCATCGTCGTCGGTTGCTATTGATGCCGAGTCATCAACACCTATTGACGGCACTCGAGTGCCAAGAAGCAAAGCTACTTCGGATACGAAGCCTCCTGCAGTAGGAACCAATGGAGGTGAGAACTCCCGGACTCCGACTCCAGCAAGTTCATCGATTCCGCCATCTCCGATTCCAGCATCGCGTATCCCTACCGCGCCTTCGTCGAGCCCGAAAGCGAGCCCTCTGTTGCCAAACCCGAAAACCGACCCTCTGTCGCTGAACGCGGATACCGACAGCACCTTCTCGGCTTCGTCTGCCTGGTTGCGTCCAACGTCGTTCTACGTGGTGCTGCCTGTGATGGCGCTGATCGCGGTGACGCTGCTTCTACTCGTGTTCGTCATCCGGCGCCGGCGTGCCACTCGCGGGACAGACAAGGATGCAACGGCAACGAACAAACGGCGGACTCGCGCCGCGCCGCGGTACTCGCGTGTCGTGAACGACGAGGTGACGCCGTCGCCCCGTGAAGCAGAAGAAGGTTCGGCCGAGAACGAGGAGTTTGGTGCGCGCGGCAATGACAGTGAGGATGACAGTGACGATAGAGATGATCTGGAGCTCGTGGCGCACGGCAACAGCACCCGGCGCCCGCTCGGACTGCGAGCTGGAAGTCTCCTTCGATCAACTCAGTCTCCTGCTTCACCTCGGCGGCCAGTATCACCCTCGAGTCCAAAGCAGTCGAACGAGTCTACTGCCATCCATCCTGATGTCATTGTTTGAGCAAGCGAAGGCTAGACTTGACGGTGAATGAAACACTTCCGAATGCTCCTTGTTTGCAGCAGCGTTCCGTGATGCTAGTGCGTGCAGCGTCGCTTCGCTGCAGCTGTACTCCTTCCTCTCCAGCATTGGTGATCGAGGGACTGACCTACCCAGCCTCGAATTTGGTCAGCTCAAGAGCCTTCAGTTTGCAAAGTTGAGCGCTTGAACGCTTGGTCGGTGATGGTGGTTGACTCTGCTTCGTTTTTCGGGTCGACGGCGTTTTAGAGCCGAGAAAGTGTGTCGGAAGTCTTGCCAGTCGATTAAGCGGGTTGGTTTAACCAGGAGCTTATTGAGCTCCTTGTCCGACAAAATAGATAACCTCACAGAAAGAGTGTCCAGCTACATACACCATTTTGATCAATATCTATTGCGTATTGTTATTGTGATTGACTGGCTTCTGTCCCATATGTGCCACACACATCACTTGGCACCCTTCACCTTTGATCCTCTCTGACACCGTCGGCATTGGGAGTGGCATCGGACATGCATGGACACTACCAGCGACGTGTCCACACTGCACTGCACTGCACTGTAACGATAAACGGCAAGAGATCTCGACCGAGTGGCCACGAAGGAATGCACGTATCACGCATCTCTATTACATGTCAACAACACTGCGCAGTATGTATAGACCAAAGCCTGCAGTCCGACACGGCAACTGCTGCGGTCAGCTCGGCTAAGATTCGATCTCCTGTTTGCCTTGCTTGCTTGCTTGGTCTACTTGGTCAATGTGAAGTGTGGTGCTCCTGGGACGTATCGCCTACGCCGCGAGCACCGGGGAGGCTGCTTCGACGTACTTGGGTGAGGACATCGCTCCCTTCTTGGCAGCGCCTCCCTTGTGGAAGAGCGACTCGATGTCCTCGAGCAGCAACCCCTTGGTCTCCGGACAGAAGAAGTAGACGAAGATGCCCGAGACGACGCACGTGCCACAGAAGAGGAAGAAGACACCGTTGATGTTGAGCGACGGGAAGAGCTTGACGACCCACGTCATGCACGTGCCCATGACCCAGTTCGACATGGTCGAGAGTGACACGGCCTTGGCGCGCACGTTCATGGGGAAGATCTCGGCCGGGTAGATCCAGCACACAGGTCCCCACGAGATGGCGAAGTTGAAAATGAAGAACGCCGTGCCAACGATGATGACGTAGCCGGCGCTCTTGGAGCAGCCCGAGTCGTCCGTGTTGCCGTTGCAGCCCGCCGTGAACGTGATCCCCGACACGACGTGGCCGAGCACCATACCAACGGCGCCGATGAGGAGCAGCTGGCGGCGACCGAACGTGTCCACCCAGCGCATGGCTGGCACTGTGCTCACGAAGTTGACGATGGAGAGGATGAGGACCGAAAGGATGCCGTCACCCACGACGTCCCGGAAGATCAAGCCGCCGTACGAGAACATGGGGTTGATTCCCGTCGCCTGCTGCAGCACCTGCAGCGCCATGGCGATGAGCACGCGCTTGAGGATGGTCGGTTCGAGCAGCTCGGTCCAACCTGCCGGCTCGCCCTCCTCCGCGATCTGGTCGCCGATAGCCGTCAGCTCGCGGCCGACGTTCTCGGTCTGGCGCAGACGCTTGAGGACGGCTTCGGCGGCGTCCTTGCCCTTGTGCTGGTACGTCCAGCGCGGCGACTCCGGCACGAAGAAGATGCCGAGCATCACGATGATCGGTGCCGCCATGGCCACGGCGTTCGTGATGCGCCAGCCGCGCGCGTGGTCCTCCACGATGAGGTTCACGATGTTGGCCAGCAGCAGCCCCGTGACGATAGTCATCTGCATGAAGCCGGAGAGGAAGCCGCGCAGCTCCTTGGGGGCCATCTCCGCGCCGAAGATCGGGAGTGAGAAAGACGAGTTGCCCACGCCCATTCCCTGGATTACGCGCGCCGCGAGCAGCGAGCCGTGCGCACCCGCCGAGCAGAAGCTCACCCACGACGTGCCGATGCAGAACAGCAGTCCGGCATTGAAGATCGTCACGCGGCGACCGAACTTGTCGGCCACCCAACCGCCGATTAGCGCGCCGAAGATGCAGCCGATGTTGTACGTCATATTGTACCAGAGCGTGTAGTCGATCCAGCGATCCGGCAGCGAGGTCGACTTGGCGAGGCACTCATCCTCCGTTTGTCCGTGCCAACCCACGCACCAGTCGTTGATGAACGAGTGCATCACGAGCACGCCACCCGTCACGCCCTGGTCGTAGCCGAAAAACAGTCCGCCGAGCGACGCGAAGATGCAGACGATGATCGCGTACGCGCGCGAGCCCTCGGTCGGCGCGTCATCGAACGAGTGGGGGTCCTGCACGTTGATTGCGACGCCTCCAGCCATGATGAAGTGTTCGGGTCGTTATTCCGTGGGTCCTTGTGTTGTTGTTGTTGTGTGTGCTTGAGCTGCCGAAGTGCTGAGCTTGCTTGTTTGCTTGTTTGCTTGTTTGCTTGTGTGTGTGTGTGTGAGCGGCGCTGCTTGCACGCGTTGCTGGTGCTGGTGCCGACTGGACACTTGATCGGACGAGAGTCGATTCGAGAATGAGAGATCGATGGGAGCGCCTGAGCGGAGGTCTTTGACAAGCGCCAGGATCTATCACTTCTTTGTTGCTTCAGAATGCGTGGATCTTGAAGAGGTGCGAATACAGGGGGGTGAGCATCATGTTCTTGATCGCGTAATGGCATGTCTACCAGTTGTTCGGAAGCACTTGATTGATCGGTAGAGGTTACCCATGCGGTAGGTGAGCAGAGCAGAACTATGCTCTGCAGACTGCTGGACCTGATGTT
>JAASFZ010000522.1:0-16009 GCA_023334075.1 Globisporangium nunn | reverse complement strand
GGCTTTCTAGGTGAGGTCGATCTGCGCTTGATCTTCGCCATAAGACCGAGAAGGTATTCTAGGCGAGGTAGATCGCTGCGAGTGAGCGCAGTCCTCCATCGGGGTCTTGACTTCTCTATCTGGGTCGAGGTCTGGTGTCTGAAACCATGATGGCAGGCAGCTGTTAGGGTTCTAGCAGTTGTCCCGAATGTAATCCCAACAATGATAGCTCTTCACTATTCATTAGTGCTTGTTTTGGTGAGTACAAGCTCTTAGTTTGTTTGCAATCTTGGCGTCGCTAGAGGGTGGAATACGGTCTCTGACGGGGTCCCGATGCTCAGAGTGCTGCTGTCGTCTGTGACTGCAATCACGACGCTTGCGTGTTCAATATCAGTTGTAGAAGTCGTGCTTGTGTCGCCCTTTTTGTCGATTGAGAGCTGCTGCGCTGGAATCGGGTTACGGTTGTTGTGAAGAAGGATGAGGCAGTAGACAGTCGTCTGGATGCAGCCGAAGAAGACACAGACTGCATTTGGGATGGCCACGATCATGTCGGACTTCATAAACCCGTAGACAGACCAGAAGAAGCTGTTGGTCGAGCCGGCGAGTACGAGCGCGATCGGGATTGTCGCGACCGACTTGGTCCGGAATGCGCGTGCAAGTGTAGCAAACGGCGAGGCGTAGAGGAGTAGTGAGGTGGCGGCCGCGATGTAGCCGACCCAGTCTCCAGTCTTGCTCTTGGACATGCTCGTGATGCCGAGGTACTGGCTACCGGAGAACGAGAACAGTAGCGTGAGCGCGTTCCAACTCACGACGAGTGCTATCTTCATGAACACGCGTCGTTTCTCGAGCGTGTAGTGGAAGAACACGCTGAGGTATGAGACCGCAAGGATGCTGCCGGCTAGGAACGTCGCGAAGACTGGAAAGATGCTACCGGAAAGGTAACCATACATCATCCTGATGTAAACGTTGCACCGATGCAGCGAGTTAGAAGCCACACGGTCGGCGATGCGTAGTACTGATTCATGCGGCAATCTCAGATCTCAGTGACGCACCAGAGATGACAGGCTCCCCAGAGTGTGAGTAGTGGCAGCACTTGCACTTCGCCGCACGACTTGTTCTGGTAGATCCGGTAGATTGACGGGGCCGGACTGAGGTTCGTGACCATCGACGAAGCCGACGCGAGCGCGTTGATGATAGCGAGGAAGGCGCCAGCCATCGTTTCTCAGTGCCAGGAGGAGTATCGGGCGGGTCTGAAGAGATTCGCGCTTCGTTGGTTCACGGAGTCTTGTGGAATGACCAAACGGTGCAAGAAGCCTTAGGCAGTGTCTTGCATCCTGTCGGTAGTCAATCTGTCGAACGTTCGCCACTCGACGCTCGGTCGCCATCCGAAGTAGCCAAGTGGCCATTTGTACATTGAAACACCCGGGAAATGTGATCCCATCCAAAGTATTGGACGAGGCAAGTTAGCCAATTTCAGTACATACACCCCTCGCGATGCTTCGTATCTCATCGATTGGACGCGAGCGGAGCGCTTGAGTCAGTGGATATTGAAGTTGGTGGTGATCGACGACTGTCAGCGCTCGCATTTGGTAATGCTGGCCTCCTCGATGTCTGCATCATGGACTCTACAGCAAGTGAGCAGTCTGCTCAACTGCACTTCAAATGCTGCTCAAGCTTGCGCGTCGGCACGATCTCGGCCAGTGTCGCCACCTTGGGATCTCTTGAGCCTCGTCATGAGAGAAACCAAATGCGTGGGCCTCATATGACACTGCTACATCGATTGGATCGAATGGCTCCCAAGACAGTTGTTCCGGTGTTGTAAGTGATGTCATTATCCAACACCAGCAAGCGTGAACAACAGAGCTGATGTGACGACGTCATGAGTCCAATACTCCGATTGGACGAAAGATCCGTCCAGAGGTGCACGGCACCTTGAGATGCAACGTGAAGCAAACTCTCGCTGCTTGCATTCGCACGCGCCACGAGATTCTTCTCAAGGTATACGATGAATGTGTGAGGGTCGAATCAATACAATGAATCGATTCCGCTCCTCCATCCATGCATCGACGTCTGCGGTACTGTACAAAGTTGTGCTCATGAGATGTCTCAGAGCGCGCTCGCGACGCCTTCGTAGACGCCCGCGACGAACACCACAGCGCCGACCAGCATTATCGCGTACAGCAGCAGCTTCTTCGGCCACGGCACCCGCTCGTCCACTGGCGACTCCGTCTCGAAGATGCGCAGGTAGAACAGTGTCGGTAGCACAAACCCGAGCAGCGCGCAACATGTCGAGCCGATGAACGCAATGAACCTGCCAAAGCCTACATGTGTGCATCAAAAGCATGAGCTCGCGATCACTCGCAGAGTATTAGCCAGCAGCACACTTACTTGGCACTCCTGCAGCGATGAGCGCAGTTAGGAGCACGACGCCCGCGCGCATCAGCGCCGACTTCTTTTCATCCACCTGATCGCCCGCGTCGCCGTCCAGACTCCCCGCTGCTCCCGGCTTGAGCTCCGTGTTAACACGGACGAGCGGCTTGAGCACCTCGAAGACTGGGAAGAGCATCACCGGGTACGTGAAGAAGAGCCCGACACACAGAAAGAGTTTGACGAGCGCCGCGAGGCCATCGCTGCCCTCGATGTTGAGCGTGATGACATCCTGCGTGGCGTTGCCAAACGCGAGGTAGCCGCAGATACCGAAGGTCGCGTAGATCGCTGTGACGATCACGACCGTCGAGACGAGAATCGGCGTAAAGTTGCGCTTGTGCTGCATCGAGTTCTCAAGCGGGAGCACCATGCCGACTCCCTCGAAGCAGTAGCTCGCAACGCCGAAGAAGAACGGGACGCTCGCAAGCGCGCCGACGACGTCGAGCTCGTCAGTGTTCACGTCCATGTACACCAGATCCTTCGAGAGCACGACTGCGAGTCCGAGGAAGTTCATGACGTCCGCCAGCAGCGCGACGTACGCGAGCTCGCGCATGTGCTTGAGCAGCGAGAACGCGGCGAGCGGTGGGAAACACGCGGCCACGACGAGCTCGCGCGGGACGTCGAGGAATTTGTGCGCGTTCGTCGCGATGAAGATGAGATCTGAAGTAGCGACGGTGTCACTGAGCTAGTCAGCTACCTACGAACCGAAAGGGAGAGAGAACGAAAAGACCGAACGATAGCTCAGCGCACGCACAGGCGACACAGAAGCCCGACTGTGAAATGACTAGCGCGCTGTCGACGAGCAGCTTGCCGGCGCGGCCCAACGCGATGTGCCCGATCTCCCCGTACGTCGTCACGTGGCGGCCGCGCTCGCGCAGCTTGTACTTGCACTGCACGACCAGTAGCATGGCGTATGTGCTGATAGCCGCGACGACCGCGAGCGTCGCAAGGCCGAGCTGCAGGTGCTAGCGGCGTGAGAGATGTCGCATCGGTGGACAAGATGAATGAATGCTGGACGTACCAGGATGCCGCTCTGGCGGAACGCGAACGGCAGCCCGAGGACGCCCGAGCCTAGGAACGCGATCACCGTGTTGGCAAACGTGCGCGCGTCCCTGTTGCATGCTTTGCCACGCGAAATGAGACGAGACACGCGTGAAGTGGACGGCGTCGACAACATCCAGAGACGCACGACGTGAGGTGATGCTGCTCCTCTTCGTCTTCCGGCGGGTGCTGCGGATGGCTATGCAGGCGCTTGCCCGTCCGCTCGCCGTCAGCCGTGAAGCTGCTGATGCTGGCGCTGGAGCTGCCGACCGTCGGCGCGGAGGACGATGCGTCGTCATCGTCGCTGCTGTCGTCCAGGTCCACGGCGAAGAGTTCGAGCGGGCGTAGCCGCTGTGCGTCCTCGGTGGTCGCACTGGCCATCTTGACTCTTTGAAGCACTTTGGCAGCACTGTGATAAAGGAGCGCGGTTCACTTAAATACGATAGTCCATAGAAACCTAATTGACTTGCGTTCGACATGCTCGCTAGCATTTGCTATTCACTATTCGGCTGCGATTCGACACGTCCCCGCGCACTTAGCCGATATTCGACGGTGCTGCGAGGAAGATGAACACATTGCCCTTCTGCTTCATGAGCCCGGGACGCGCGCGCGCGCGGCGCTTGTGCAGCACGATCTCGCGGATATCGTCGACGATGTTCGAGTTGAGCCGGTAGTACGAGTGGCGCATGCCCGTGTTCACGTCCACGAACGACGTGTCGATCACGTCCATGTCCAGATACACCTTCACGCGCGCAGGGCCGTCCACGTCCGATCCAGTGCTCTGCACGCAGATGCTGTTCATGTTGAGCGTGTAGCTCAGTGGCACTGATCCGTACGACGAGTGCGTCGTCGGCGCCGGCGATGCGGACGACACGTTGCCGGCGGATGAGAGCAGCTGCACGCTGGACACCGGCGGCTCTTCCTGCGGCTCCTGCAGCTCCTGCGACTGGGGCGGCGGCAGCTGCGCGCTGATGTTGTTTGCGGACGATGAGGAGACCGTGGACCCGGAGAGCGCAAAGCTCACGACACTCGGCATGCGCGCCAGCTGGTTCACCTTGGCGTAGCTCAGGTCCTTCCCGGCGTCCGCCGACGTGTCGAAGCGCCCCGCTGACGCGTACACGCACTCGCACGGCACCGGGAACGACGGGTCGCGCACGTGCCGACCGATACTGCGCCCGAGCGACGGCACCGTGCCATGCAGCAGGTTGTCCGAGAGCGCGAACTCGGAGCCCCAGAGCGCTTGGTCCTGGATGTGCAGAATAGAAGATCAGTTTTCATCGACTACTGAAAAAGATTCCGTTCGTCAGCGACACGAACACACCTGCGAGTCGCCGTACAGCGTGATGAGGTTGCAGTACTGGCGGATGATGTCAAACATGCCGCCCGCCGCGACGAACTTTGGGAGCGGGTACTCGGGGCTGCAGAACGTGAAGCTCACGATCTCCGCCGACTTGAACGTTCCGTTCGCCGAGTCCGCAGTCGTCTAGCAGGGAAGCGCACCGTCTAGTCAGTTTCAATGCATCGATCGTTTGTGCCAATACCTGTGGGCACGGCTTTCTCTTCCTCACCTGGAACAGGTCGCGCAGATACCCGCCCTCGAAACAGTTGAACAGGCACCGCGTCCCCATACTGTGCGTGACAATGTTCACTTTCGAATACCCAGCAGCGACGATGCTCGCGAAGAAGTCCCGCAGGCCCGTGGCGCTCTTGGTGTCTCCAGCGGCTTGAAGCGACTGGAAGAAGTAGAGCGGCATCGACCCGCTCGGCCACGCGAACACGAACGGGTGAATATACGACGGGAAGTCGCCGAGCGCCATGATCTGCGCGATGCTGCTCAGCGCGCTGTCGAGCGGCGTGTAGATGCCGTGGATGTACACGAGCGCTTCCTTGTTCTCGAGACTCAGAGAGTGCTGGTTCGTCACGGTCACTGGCGCGAAGCTCTCCTTAAAGTGCTTGTGTTTTGTACGCTGGTGGCATGACACACTCTCGTGCTGTTGCCCGTCCACATCGTGATAAGCGACGTAGTCCAGCGGTGTGCGCAGCGTCGCAATGCACTCTTCTGCGTTCTGTGGTCGCCGGCGGTAATGCAGCAGCTCGCCACCGTTCGCGTTCGGATTCGAGTCGTCAAAGAAGTGCTCGACTGATGGCAAGAAGCTGAAAAAGCCACCAGCCACCGAGCACTCGACATTCGCGACACCCCACGTGAGAGGCTTGAAGGACGGGAACACGTCGGCGGTGTCCGTGCGTTTCTCACCGCGGATCGACGCGTACGCGATGCGGAGCTTCTCGGTCGTGTATCCGCTGCCTTGTTCGCGACTCGTAAATGGGCCGATGGGGATGCCGTGCTCCCAAAGTCCGCTCAAATTCTCGCCGTGGTACGCGCTGTCCTTCCAGAGTCCAAAGCCATGCGGACGGTTTTCGTGGTCGAGTCCGCCAATGTACTCGACTCGCGAGCGCTTGCTATTGAGCCGTCGAACGAGTGACATGTACGTGAGTGTGTTGCTGCGCTTCCCGCGCTGGATGCCGAACCACCACTCCGAGTCGAGCCATCCGCGGCGCACTGCGAGCGGATACAGCTTGTACATGGTGATGTAGCCAGCGAGGATCGAGATCTCGACGAGGAAAAGCACGATGAGCACGATCGTTCGGCTCGTTTTGTGCTTCTTGAGCTTCGCGATTTTCTCGGCGTCGTCCTTGTCCGAGGCTATCGCGAAGAGCCCGAAGTCATCGGCGACTGCGTAGAACGTGGCGTGCGCGAAGACTGCGCAGTAGATCATGATGAGCAGCAGTCTTCCTGCAAGCTGCACGAGAGTGAGTGAGTTTGTTAGTGCGCGAAGAAACACCGGGAGATAGCTCTCGTTGCCCCAGAGATTAGAGGCGTACACACCGTACCCGTTGAGCAACGTAGAGAGCGATGTAGAACATACACGCGATGACTGCGACGCTGTTGACCGAGAGTTCGGTTTTTTCGGCACCGACGACGCTCGTCACGATGAGCACGAAGAGCACGTAGACCCACACGATCGTCGACATCCAGCTCATGACGACCGAGTACTACGAAACGTTCGACCGAGTGAGGCGGCGTCAGCAGAGCATACCACGACAACATGCGATCTCGTGCGAGCAGTGAGTCACCTTTTGGTACGTCCCCTTGAGCTTGCGCAATAGGCGCCGCTCCGTCATGTAATTGAACGATCTACAAGTCAGAGAATGAGCATGTCGTGTGGTTTAGTTCCTCTCGGATCGTCAACCCATTCACGGTGCTCACAACCAAACCAGCATCTACTGCACCACCAGCACACAGACACACATGAGAACGCACCGGAGGTAGTTGAAGTCGTTGGTCGGTGCTGGCGGCGGAGGCGGCGGTGGCGGCGGCTCCGAACTGGTCGGCACGAGTTTCTCGCGGAGATCCATTGTCATCTAGAAGACTCTCGTCGACTTGCGCGGATGGAGGAGAATCGCCGAGTGATCACTACATGTGCTCTCTGCTGGGACCGAACCACCTCTTCCATCGCGCGAGCAACGATGTGCTCTCGACCACGCGCTCTCTGCCTCGCGAGATTCCCGCAAATCGAAGATGGTGTGTAGCCATGTCGGTAAGGCAGATTGAGGTCCAGCTGGTATCAGCTCAACCGCCATCAGCTTTGCGCATGACAGGCTGCACTAACTCACCAGCGACCAAGCGATCAACACCTCAACTCGACTTGATCGCTGCTTGTCCTCGCGCTGATGCAGCAAACGAGCCCCTGCAGTTGGTGCCTTTGCATGTATGAAGGAGTCCTGTGTGCTGTTGGTGTTGCTTCTCTTTTGTGCGGGATAGACATCAAAGAGGCGAACCATCGGATCCGCTGGGTTCGATTATAAGAATTGCCGTTGGCTCAATGATGACATCACGAGACACCAAGCACTAGGCACTCGTGTTCTTTGTGTCTACGACTGGAGGACTCCGAACGATGCCACGCAGAAAGCATGACCACACGGATTTGGAGGCTTCGACGACTTCACAAGGCTCGTGATACATCGGAATCCAAGTCACGCGGCGATGTTGGTTAGCGTCAGGCTGTGGGGAGTCGACACGTTTAGCTTCCTGGCATCCACCTCAGACAATGCCCTCATGGCGAGACGCATAACTTCCAAATCTGCGGCGACACAAGAGAATGCTACAGATCGAAACCCTCGCAGCCACATCTCGTGATCCACGCACAGGGTTCTGAGTAGTTCTTGCAGGCAAACACCGAGCGAGTAAGCAAGCGAGCACCGAAGCGCGACGTCATGTCGGAGCGTCACGTGAGGCCTTCGTGTGTGCGATTGGAATACATCGAGGGATTAATTCTTCAAGTTCAAGGTCACATCACCGCTCACATACAAACGCCAAGTCACATGGCAGGTGGCATACTGGGTGCAAGTCAAAACTGCACCAATCAGGTCAAGGTGGTGGGCCGCCTTAGCAGCTTCACGCGGGAGCAGATTGAGCATCGGGAAGCAACTTGCAGAGCCAAGACGAGCGGTTCACGAGCGCGCGGGCAACCGACCTGCAAACGCCATTCGCGAATCCGCTGCGTTGAGAGCACCAAGCCCGTTCCTCTGCGCCAATCTCCAAACAAGACAAGAAAAGCATGGGCGTCGCAACTAAGGCCACGAACGAGCACGTGGAGACCGTGAAGAAGTACGTGTCGCTGCGGCTCGTGAAGGACATCCCGGCGACGCTCGAGCTCGTGAGCGACGACATCCAGTTCTACAGCCAGCGCGACGGAACGTACAAGGGGAAGAAGGAGTTCGCCGAGTACCTCGAGAAGACCAAGATCGAGGGCACGTGGGAGTCGCCGGCGATCGAGGACGACGATGAGCAGCATGTGATCGTGCGGGGCGTCGTCAAGATCTTCTTCATCCCCATCTCGGTCAAGTCGACGTTCCTCTTCAATGACGAAGGTCTCATCTGCAACATCCACACGGGCAAGGCGTAGGTAGGTTCTGCTGCGTGGATGCGTGGGTAGTGTACCTCGGCCAACGTGCGTCCATTGTGTCGCGTTCGTGAAATGTAAGCGTCGTTCTGTGCACATGTTCGTTCCTATCCTCTTCTGTTGCTGCTGCTGCTTCGGAGTCTTTGCCTCTCGGTGTTTCGATCCCAGCACAAGCAACGATCTCACTTCCAAGCGTCTCATCTCGAGCCGATAGTCTCAGCTGCCCAGAAGACTTTGGTGCTCGAGGAATTGGTATCGTTTTACAGCAGGTTTTTATCATTGAAAAACGCAATCGAATATCAAACTCACTTGGTGTTTGTATCCCGTCTGTTTTGAGATAGCAACTCAAAACGCCAAACACGCCCCAGACATCGAGCTGTTGCTGCTGCCTGGAGGCAGCTATGGGCGACATGCGCCATCGGCGCGCCGAGATGTTCGCGACGCTCGGCATCGCGATGGACCACCTGCTGGCGTCGCTGCCTCCGTCGGCGCCGCCGCTTCCGGAGAGTGTGCGCCTGCGCCACACGGAGCGCACGCTACCAGTCGCCTGGCGCCGCCTGCGAGCGTGTGTCGCCGAGCGGCGAGCGGCGCTGGCGGCCAAGCAGCAGCGGCGCGAGGTCAAGGCGAAGCGCGCGGCGGAAAAGCAGCGCGAGAAAAAGGCCAGGGAACAGGCCGAGAAGGCCAAGGCGAAGGAGAAGAAGCGCGCCACCAGACTCAAGCAGCAGGCGGCGGCAGCGGAGGCGGCGCTCGAGAAGCCGGCGCCCGAGAAGTCAGCGCTCGAGAAGCCAGCGCTCGTGAAGCTGCGCGAACTACCGTGTCTTCAGGACCTCAAGGCTGAGTCGAACAAATACGCGGCGATAATAAAGTGGCTCAACGCCGATCAGGGTCAGAACGCGCCCATGTCGGACGCCCTCAACGCGCTGCTCAAAGACCTCAAGCGCCGGAAGCTGTTTACCGGCAGCCACCACCGCTCTCAACAGCAGCCGCTGCCGTCGCCGAAGAACAAGAAAAGCAGCAGCGCACTCGAGACGCTCGACGACCGTCTGCACAAGGAGAAGCTCGTGAAGCGCGCGGAGAGATGGCGGTTGAGCCAAAAGCGCAAGCGCGCGGCGGCGTTCAGCCACGCAAATGACGACGACGACGACGACCGCGAGGACGATGAAGAAGAGCCCGAGTACGCGGATGGGTACTCGGACTCGGGCTCAGACGAAGCGGAGGTCACCATCAAGCTGGACGCCCCAGAGTCTCCGAAAGCGCGGACCCGCGATATCACTGGCGGTACTAAGCGGTACCTGAAAACCAGCAGCCCGAAGGCGGAGCTGAGCGCGAAGGAGCAGCTGGCGCGCGTGTCGGCGAGGATTCGAAAAGACGAGCAGCACGAGGCCGTCACAGAGTCAACCTACCTGTCGTTCAGCAACGGTAGAGTTAGCGCACCGACAACGAACCCGACCGGTTCGTCGGCGCAGAGTGCAATTATTCTAGAAGATAGCGATGAAGAAGAAGAGGGAGAAGAAGAAGAGGAGGAGGAGGAAGAAGAAGAGGAGGATGTAGAAGAAGAGGAAGAACTGCCAGCCAAACCCAATGCACAGGTCAAGGCGAAGCGGAAAGCTGCCGCCCAGCACGAAGAGGGTGAAGAAGAGGACGAAGAAGAGGAGGATGAGAACGGAGTGGACTCGTCCACTGACGACGAAGAAGACCTGTTCGACCTGAATGAGGAGGACGTGTACGTGGTCGAGTCGATCCTCGAGGTGAAGATCGGTCGCACGCTGTCGACCAAGAGCAACCCGCGCAGCACGACCAAGGAGATGGATTTGTACCTGGTCAAGTGGGACGGCTACGACGAGCTCACGTGGGAGCCCGAGATCAACATTCCCAAACGCCTCATCGAGCTCTTCCGCGCGCGCGAGCTCAACAAGCAGCGGAACCGCTTCCAGATCCAGACGTTCCACCAGCGCAAGATCGTCAAAAACGTCACGACGGGCGCCAGCGAGACGATCTATCTCATCCACTGGGTGGGCGAGGAGAACCCGATCTGGGAGTGCCGGTCGAACCTGCCGGAGCCTGTGGTCATCTGGCTCGAGAAGACAAGCCGCGCCAAGGGCCCGCTGTCGAGCGCCAACCTCAACATCCAGGGCATGAAGAAGAAGAAGGCGCGCACATGACGGACGGCTTAAGAGAGTGATGAATGAAGATCGGAGCACAAGAGAGAGCGAGTGAGTGTACGCGTTTGTCTGAACGCTCGTCTGCCTCCCATGCTCTTTTTCTCTCATCACCATCGTGTGGGTTGGCAGTACCAGCTTCATGAACGGCGATTGGCTGCTCCGCTCCGCCTTACACGATGCGGTCGAGCTCGGTCGCGTACGCCAACGTCTCGCCTACGAGCTTGAGCGACGGGATGTCGGCGGCGCCGAGGCTCTTCTCCGGTGCCTTGAACCAGATGTGGTCGTCGCGCACGACCCACTCGGGCTTGCGCTCCTGGATGTACGCGCTCAGGGCCGCGGGCGAGTCGAGGATAAGCATCTTCTGCGCGTCCGCGAGCGCGAGGCACTGGTAGGCGATCTCGGCGCAGTCGGCGATGTTCTCGCGCACGGTCTGCAGCAGGTGCGAAAGGAAGAAGCGGAAGTGCGGGTTTGGCACGTGCTCGCGCGCCTCGAGCACCTTGTTGTAACTGCCCTCCATCAGGTACTGCTCCAGCTTGATGCCGAACGCGAGGTTCGGGTCCTCGCGCGCCTGCTCTGGAATGAGCTCGAGCTTTTGGGGGAAGGGCGATTAGCGTCCGGAGCATTCGGCATCTCATCGTAGCCAAAAGCGCACCTCGTTGTGGAACTCGGCCATGCGGTTCTCGACCAGCAGCTGCAGCAGCCGCGTGCCCAGGATCGGGTAGTGCAGCGGCGACGGCGGCAGCTGCGCCGCCAGCGCGCCGTAGTACGTCTTGAGCTGCGTCACGTTGCGCTCGAATGCCGCCATGTCCTCGCTCAGCACGCTCAGCAGCGTCGCGCTCTCCAGCACGTGGCCTGCTCGGTGGTACTCCGCTTGCTCAGTGCTTCCATGCTAACTGGCAACACAAGGGCGCCTCCACGAGCAGCACGTACGGGCGAGCGTGCGCTCCTGCTGCGCAGTGGCGCTGGCGTCCGCGCTGCACGGCGGCAGGGACGGCAGCGTCGTGAGTGCGATCTGCAGGGAGGGAAGACGCGAGTTCGGAGGGAGGTTAGAGGCGTTCAGGAGGGAGCGCAGGCGCGCGGGAGGTGACGCGCCTTGAGCCGCGCAAGCAGAGGCGCCGCCTCCTGCAGCCGCGCGCCGTCGACCGCTGCGCGCAGCACGTGCGCGTCCTTCTCGAGCGCCTGCAGATCCGCCGCGCTCATATCTCCTGCAAGTCTCTGGGTTGTTGTATGTGGAGGATCACAAAGATCGAGATAACGCGAATAAAGGAAAACACCCAGAGCGCTCGCGCTTAAATCGGAGTTCGATTCGACTAGATCGGAAAATATCCCGCCGCGCGCCGGGCTTTTACGACGTCAGTAACGCGAGGGAGAAATCAGCCGAAAGGCTCACCACGAGCCTCCGGAAAAGGACCTCGGGACGGATGCAGGATGACAAACGCAACAAGCACGTCGCGGTGCGTTCCGTTCCATTCCATTCCCATGAGAAGGCTTAACCGGCGAGATCTGCTCGCCTAAGCTACCTCAGCGCACCCACTCACTTGGTGATGCTGCGGAAGAGCAGCATCTCCGCCAACTCCTGCTTGCCCGAGAGCTGCGCTGGCTCGGCCTTCGCGTTGTGCGCGTACGCCGCGACCTCCTCCAGAGTCGCCTCGCCCGCTTCGATGCGCGCGCCGAGATCGCTCTCCCACGACGCGTAGCGGCGCTTCACGAGCGCAGGCAGGTCACCGGCGTCCAGCAACTTGGCCACCTGGCGCAGCCCGCGCGCGAAGCAGTCGATGGCACCGACGTGACCGATGAACAGGTCGACGAGGTCGGACGACTCGCGGCGCACCTTGGCGTCGAAGTTGAGGCCACCCGGCGCGAGCCCGCCAATCTCCACGATCTTCTTCATTACCAGCAGTGCCTTCTTCTCGTCCATGAGGAACTGGTCCGTGTCCCACCCGAGCAGCGGGTCGCCAGAGTTGCAGTCCACCGACCCGAGCATCTTGTAGTCCGCAGCATAGAAGATGTCGTGCTCGTAGTCGTGGCCCGCGAGCGTCGTATGGTTCGGCTCGATGTTGAGCTTGAAGTGCTTCTCAAGTCCGTACGTGTGCAGGAATGCCACGACCGACGCCGCGTCGTAGTCGTACTGGTGCTTCATGGGTTCGCGTGGCTTGGGCTCGACCAGCAGCTGGAAGTTCGCGCCGAGCTGCTGCTTGAAGGCCACCACCATCTTGAAGAACGCCGCCATGTGGTCCAGCTCCTTTCGCATGTCGGTGTTGAGGATGCTTTGGTAGCCTTCACGGCCGCCCCAGAATACAAAGTTCTCGCCGCCGAGCTTGTGCGTGATCTCCATCGCCTTCTTCACGTGCGCCGCCGCGCGTGCGAACACCGCGAGATCTGGGTTCGTGGCCGCGCCGTTCATGAAGCGCCGGTGGCTGAATAGGTTGGACGTCCCCCAAAGGCACTTGACACCCGTCTCGCGCTGCTTCGCGAGCAGGTAGTCGCTGATTTCGTCGAGCAGACTTTGGGACTCTTCGAGGTCCACGCCTTCGTCCACGAGGTCGTGGTCGTGGAACGTGTAGTAGCGCACGCCGAGTTTGGTGAAGAACTCGAAGGCGGCGTCAGCCTTGCACTTGGCGGCTTCGAGCAAGCGCTCTCGACGACCGAGGTTGCCGTCGACGACATGCGCGAGGTCCCAGCCGCGGTTCACGAACGTTGCGGGGCCGAACGGGTCGCTGCCCGTGCCGCCGAATGTGTGCCAGTAGCACACGGCGAAGCGGCACCAGTCCTGCATGCTCTTGCCAAGGATCATTTCATTCGCGTTGTACTCCTGGAATGCGAGCGGGTTCTTCGAGCCGGGGCCCTCGAACTTGATCACCGGGACGTCCGGAAAGTACTCTTTCACGACGTGCGGCTGCGGCGCCATTCTCTTTCTACGTCGTGTCTTGGGGAGGAGGTCGCTTGGGGATTCGGAGAGCGAATTGAAGACTGAGCTCAATACCTCAAGATCTCAACCAGGAGCTCAAGGAGTTTGCCACGCACGCGAGGTCTGGAGGCAGCTGCCATTTCGCTGTTGGACCTCCATCCTCATTCCCGATCCTCATTTCCAGCATGTTTCGCCCATCAAGACTTGATACCGGAAAATATAAGAAAATGTCGAATTGAGATGAGGGCACCAACCTCTCGAGCAGCATACTCAACAACTTCAACTTACACCATTCTAGATGCTCAGGCTGTTTTAGAGAACGAGTGTGTCGAGGCTAGGCAGCCGGGCACGAGCTCGAACGAGTGCTGGGGCCACATCAACCGTCGGATCAGCGACACTGGTAGTAGCAGCAGGAGTGGCATTGTTCGGCACCGGCATGGTAAACGCGTGAAGCGGAGTGCCGTTTCCGGGATACTGCGTGTGGCTCGTCAGCCCGTAAGACAGCAGAGCACGCCGATAGCTGTCTACTCAGTGCCATTGCGCTACATGACACTCGAGACACTGGCAGTGCTGCGACTCACAAGTATAGTAGCTGAGTCTGTGTTGTCAAGGATGTGGAGTGGGGTCACATTCTTGTGGTTTACATGCACACAGCCAACAAATGATCGCATACGAGTGGTGTCGGTCAACCAGTCACGTTCGCAGTCCTCATGTTGGTACCCCATACTGACAAGCCTTCATCTCAACCTAAGCAAAGCGAAGGCATGCATACAGCAGTGCAACTGCTTTTGGAACCACTAGCATCAATCCAAGCATTCAAATTCGCGTCTAGCTTCGGATCGCTATCGTAAAGGATGCAATCGCCATTGCCAATCTGCTGTAAATGTGCGTCAGCAGTGTCGGCGCCGTGCTTCGAGTAGATCACGACTGTGTGGCAGCGGTTGCATTGCTATGAAGCGAGCGAAAGAACTGAAGTTATTGTGGTGTGTGCATCGATTGTGAAGACTCAAAATCGAGACCGGTACGCATCTCGAGCCGTCTCTAGGCAACAAGGACTCGTACTGATTCTTCCCTAGCTGTTCGCCCGCCTAAGTGCACACACGTGGAGCCACTGCCAATGCAAAATGCGCTCGAGCACTTGCTGGGAAGGGATGCTGAGCTACTGTCAGAATAATGGTGTGGCCTGCGTCGTCGACGCTATGGTGACGAATGGTCAAGGCAAACTCATACCCTTGATCTCCACAGCATGAATGTGTCTGATCGGAACTCCGTTGCCTTGAAGAATTGGAACCAAGTGAAGCTGTTCTCACTACTCTCCTCTCTCCTGAATTGTGGGCTATCTATCACCCATCACTCCATCAATTCCGACCAACTAATGACGGGTTTGCCTTGCACCATCTGCATGCACGAACAAGTATCAGAGAGTGAAGGTTTCTTCATTGTCATTCACCCTCGAACACACCCATTTGAACGCGCATTTCGTGTGCAGCATAGGCTCGCCAGCTTGTCGTCAACCAGCCATTTCCACCTGATCCCCTGTCAATATTGACGCTCTTGATCCCATATTTCAGCTGAGCGTGCAAGAATCGCTTGCTGACACCGAATACGCTCGCGGGCACCAGTGCCACTTAACGATCGACCGCCGCGTACCATGAGCGCCTTCTTCACCCGCCTCCTTCGCCCTGCGCGCGCGCTTCCCGTCGGACTTGCGCTGTGCGCAGGCAGCGCTCTTCACTCTTCCGGAGCTGCTGCGTCGGCATCCTCTTCAGCAGGAGCAAAGGGCGAGAAACTAGTGGAGAACGCTCGCGCCGCACCACGCATGTACATCAGTGATCCAGGTATCGTTGGGCTAGCAAATACGTCAGTTGGACTAGAACGAGAGACTGACGGTTTGATGGAACTCGGCGCAGATGCGTTTGCGAAGAAGTGGAAGAAGTTCTCTACCGACGGCGTCGACAAGCTGCTCGTGATCGCAGACTTCGACCAAACCCTCACGCCGTACTACAAGCCAAACGGTGCTCGCGGTGCACTTGGCGTTGCAGTGAAGAAAATCCAAACGCTAACGCTGTTGTTGCTGATGCTGATGCTGCCTGAATTGATGACAGGAGTGCAGGAAGCCAGTAGTCATGGGCTGTTGCTCTCGAGCAGCGTGCTGGAACCGGAGATCGTACAGCGCGAACACGCGCTCTTCGCGCGCTACTTCCCCATTTACATGTCACCTTCAATGTCCCAAGAGGAGAAGCTGCCTTACATGATTGACTGGTGCGTCCACTCGAGGCGCCTTACCCAATGCAGTTGTATCAATCGGTGACATCGAGTGCAAACGAAGTCTCATTCCATTGCTTGCATACCAGGTGGACTGCCTCGAGCACTCTCTTGCTCGACTGCAAGCTCACGAAGGAGCAGATCCGCGCGGCGGTCGCCGAAAGTGATCTGGGCTTCCGTGCCGGTTTCCATGAGATCTTCACTCTCCTGACGCAAGAGAACGTCCCAGTGCTCGTCTTCTCTGCGGGTCTCTACGACGTCAT
>JAASFZ010000521.1:0-16046 GCA_023334075.1 Globisporangium nunn | reverse complement strand
GTTCGCCGACAGTGTCCTGCGGGTCCTGCACTGCTAGGAAGCTGACAGAGGCGTCGTTACTCGAGCTCCTGGAAGCGACTCTCGGACGTGAGTGGACTGCTTGATCTCTGGTTCCCTGGTGCTGACTGTGAGCTGCCGCGAGCAGCAGGCGTCAGCACCGATGCTTCTGCGCATGCCGATAGAGTGCGCGTGAGTGGGAACGACAGAAACATGCACGCACGCACGCACTCGGTCTTCGCGTCGATCTTGTAGCACTCGACGATGGTGCAAAAGTGGATCGCGACACCAGTCATCTCTCGGAGAGACGATTGCGGACGCGGACGCGGACGCGAAGACTGCGTCGACGACGGTCCGTTGTGGAAGTTGGTCTGCACCATCGAGATGATCCGCTCGGTTCTCGACGTCATCGTCCACGACGCTGGTGGTCGCCCACTTGGCGTCGATCCGACGCTCGATCTGTGCTCAGCATCGCGTGTCGTATCTACAAGACGAGCGAGCGAGTAGCGGTGATGGTCACGTCAGGTCGTACACTCTCGTCCTCACCCGCATGACGAACTTGGGAGAGCAGCAAGCAACGTACTCGCGTCGCAGATGCGCTTGATCAAGCTGCGCTCATGCTGATCGCTGAGGTCCCAGATGTCGGGTGTCGTAGCCAGCGCTGTTGTCTGCGTTGCACTCGTCGCTGCTGAGACGATCGTCGCAGGCGAGTGAGCAGCGCTGGGTAAGTCACTCGCTCGCGCTTCTCGCTCGCTCCATGGCATCTCTCTCTCTCTCTCTCTCTATCTATCTGGCGATAGTTAGTTAGTTGCCGGTCGTGGCGTTCCAGTAGATCGCGCGCTGGTTCTCAGCGTGGCAGAACGGGAAGAGGATCTCCGGGTCCGTCTCGTCCGGGTTGAAGAGGTTCTTCCCCGACGTGTACGTCACGTAGCACCCGAGCACGAAGCAGACGACGACGACGACGAGCGCCGGCACCTTCTCGTACAGCGGGATCTTGTTCCACAGCACCTTCATGTAGAACATGATGGGCAAGATAATCGAGTTCATCGTCACGGCCGAGGCGCCGATGAAGTCCGTGAGGTCGAGGAAGTGGTTCTTGAGCAGTACGGACGCGATCACGAGGATCGTGATGACCGCGACGCGCAGCACGACGCATACTTGACATGATCGCGCATTTCAGTAGCCAATCCTGCAACCGGATTGTAACAAAGCCCGATTTCGACTTTCATCACTATTAGATTTGCCGCTTCAAGCGCGAAAATCGCGTCCCTCCCTCCAAGTTCGCTCCCGATGGTGCCCTACATCCGCGTGAAGCGGCGCAGCCAGACCGTGTTCCTCGACGTGCAGTTCTCGGACACGTTCGCGAGCGTGCGCGAGAAGCTCGGCGCGCTCTTCCACCTGCCGCCGGCGCACATCCAGCTCTGGGCGGGGCTCAACCAGGTCGGCTTGGCACTGGTAGACTTGACATTTGTATACTTTGTTTCACTTACAAACGACCATTGCAGAAAGAGGCCAAGGAGCTCACGGACGTCGCGACGCTCGCGGACCACGACCTCCAGAACGACGCGGTCATCTACATGTGCTGGAAGAAAGAGAGTGCGTTGTTGCTCCCAGTGCTGCTGGCTCATTGCTGTGGAGTCGGGAAAGAAGGAAGGACGCTAACGACCACCGAACGCTGGCGCAGACTCGGACGAGTGGGAGGAGCTGAGCGTGACCAAGGTCGAGGCGCTGGACGCCGACGCCAAGGCCGACGCGTGAGCAGAGCGGAGCGGACCTACGAGCAAGTCCTGCACGTAACCTCCACACAAACTTCCATTACGACAGTGTACCACGCATGCATGCCGCGCACTCTTTTTCCTTCACCAGAAGGGACACCAGCCGATGTAGCTCTGGCAGAGGTTCTCGTGGGACGCGGCCTGGTCGATGAGCCGCTGCACCTGCGCGCTGACGCCGAGCGGCTCCTTCTCGCCCTCGAAGTCGCGCCCCGTGAGCTTGGCCTGCACGCGCCGGATGACTGCCACTGCCTTCTCGTTCAGCGCCTCGCGCGGCGCGCCCGCCCCCTCGGGCCCGAGCATCTGCACGAGCTCCCGCTCGCGGTGGCTCCGGTTCGCATGCAGGTCCGACGACTTGGTCTGCGACTGCGCGACCTGCGTTGGCGCTACGACGCCATCCGGCGGTGGAATCTGCTGGCTCATCGAGTTGCGCCGCGTCTTCGCGCGCACGACGCCGCCGCCGCCGCCCCCAGCGACGCTCGCCGCTTGTTGCGACGGCGGAGGCGGAGGAGGCAATGTACCAGTGTGCTTCTGCTGCGGTGCCGGCGGCGGATGTTCCGCCTCGGCGGCGTTCGCGACCTCGAGCTTCGTCTGCAGGAACCGGCGCGTGAGGCTCCCCTGGCCGACGTTGCTCACACTCGACGCGAGGCTTGACATGACGTGGTGCAGGTTCGTCTTCTCGTAGTCGATGCGCGCCACGACCTTCTCATTTTCATTCTCCTCCTCATCGATGTCACTGGTCCTCGCGTGCTCTCCTCCAGCGCCACCGCCATCGCGCGGCATCGAGGATGGAGGGAGACGGCGCGAGAACGCGATCGACTTGCTGATGCTCATCGGACGAGATGACGCGATCGACGTCGACGGCCGCGGGGGCAGCTTCGACGACGGGATCGCGCGAGAAGTGACGGACGCCATAGTATGCATGGCTGAGCCCACGATCCCGCCGCCACGGACCGTCGTCGGCTTGGGCACGGACGAAGGCAGCGTGCTCGTGCGCATCGCCACCTCCGCAGCGCCTGCCGGCAGCGCTGCTGCCTCTGCCTCTGCCTCTTCTTCTTCTTCCTCTTGCGTGGCCTCGCTACCTTGTACTACCGGCGCCTTTTCTTCCTCCTCTTCGTCGTGTTCGCCTTCATAGTCTTCGTCACTCTCTCCACCATAGTCTTCGTCATCATATACGCCGCTACCGTCGGTCTCAGCGCCAGACGCATCGTCGTCTTCGTCGACCGTCTCCCGCTCCTCCTCTTCTTCCTCTTCTTCTTCCTCCTCCTCCTCACCTTGAGTGTCCAAGTCCTGTGAAGCATGCTCGTCTGCTTCCCTTGCGCGTGCCTCCACTGCTGCTGCGCTGTCCGCCGGTCGCGCATTCTGAGCTGCTTCAGCTTGCGGTACAGCAGAAGCACCAACTGCTGCTGCTGGTGCAGCCGACGTCGGAGCGGTTGTCTGTGATGCCGCCGGCGCCTTCGTTGGCGCGTGCGGAGGTCTCTCGGCACCATCCAGCTGCGCGCTCGGAGCGGACGGCTCTGGGATCGAGATACTCTCGCTGCGCGGAAGGCGAGCGCCTTCATTATTCTGTGGTTGCTGCTGCTGGTAGTACACTTGGGTGGAGGCCGCCGTCGCCACCCCATTTCGCACCATGGACGTCGCCATGTTCGAGCGCGCCACGACCGACGACGAGGAAGAGGACGCGCCGGCTTTGCTCGGCGACACAGTCGTCGGTGCGAGCAGGCGCCAGCCGATGAGCGGGTCGTCCACGAATGCCTCGAGCATCGCCATGAGACTGTGCTGGTTCTCGCGCAGCACCTGCATGACGCTCTCGCACGAGTAGCGAAAGTTGCCCTCGATACCGCTCACCTCCATCGCGTTCGTGAGCATGCGCGTAAGCCGGAATGGGACCTTCTCCGGGTACTTGTCACGGTCCATCGCGACCTCGAAGCAGTCGCCAAAGTCAATGTGCACGATCGTCCCCGTGAAGCGGTGGAGCATCAGGTTCGACGGGTGGCGGTCGCCGAGCCCGAGAATGTAGCCCACCATCGACATGACGGCGAGTGACCGCGTGTAGTTGGTGCGCCGGTCGAGCCACATCTCCGAGTTGGCCGACTTGAGCCACAGCACCTTGTACAGGTCCTGCCCGGCCGTGTTCTCGAGCGCGTACTCGAAGACCTCGACCTTCTGCAGCAGCGTGAGCGCGTCGTAGTCGGGCGCCATCTGCAGCATCAGCCGGTGCTCGATATTGAGCAGGATCTTGCGGCCCTCGCGGTAGTCGCGGATGAGCTGGTGCAGCGTGTCGCAGTGTGCGAGCCATCCGACGATACCCGCATTGTGGGAGAGTGGGATCACCGGGTACCGGTGGATCTTGAGGTCCTTCTTCGCCGTCTGCCGGTCGTTGATCAGCAGCGCGTTCACGAGTCCGAAGAGCTGCGTCACGCGCTCGTCCAGGCGCAGATCCTCGTGCCCCTTGAGCAAAAACATGTACTCGAGCCCGTTCGAACCCAGCATCGTGATGCGCCGCGGATGCTGCTTCGACGCGATCACTTGTACGGTCGGCAGGAAGCCATCGATCTTGACGACCGCGTGGCCGGCGCGGTACGTACCGGGCACCGCGAGCTGCAGGTTGCGCGCCTTGAGCAGGTTTGGCGACACGTACTGCAGCTCAAGCGCCGTGAGCTGCGTCACCTGCTTGCTGATGCGGCGGAAGACGTGGTAATACAGGTCCCACGCACGGTTCAGGTCCGCCTCGTTCGCGCGGTTGTTGAGGAAACGCTGGAGCCACTCGTGCGCCTCGCGCAGGTCCCGTCCGAAGGCCTGCTGGAAGCCCACCTCGCGCATCGTCTGCGGGCCGTTGTCCATCATCTGGTGCAGCGGCTGGAGTACGCCGACCATGCCATCGACGTCCCGCTCGCCAAAGTACAGCCGTGAGGCTTCCTCTAATCCGTTGAACCACATCTCGTGCCACAAGATCGCGACGCGGATGAGCTCGTGGCTCACCATGAGCGCCTCGCCCACCATGTCTTCATACTTCTCGCACAGCTTCTTCATGATCTCCTGCGCAGCCTGCTGTCGCACCTTCAGCGGCGACTTGAGTGCCACCGAGAGCGGATAGATGAGCGCATGCGGGTGCTGCGAGCCGACCGCGCAGAGCAGCTTGCGCAGCTGCGTCTGGATCTGCGCGTACGGCGTGTGGATGCGCGCAATGAGCTGCGGGATCACGATGAGCCACGTCTCGATGCTCACGGACTTAAAGCCCTGGTCGAGCGCGTTGAGGACGTCAGTGCGGTTGCCATGCGCGAACCAGAGCGTGAGCACCCGCAGAATGTCCTGCTGCACGTTCGCCGCCCAGCGACTCCGCCCGAGCGCGATCGATCGGAAGAAACCGTGGATCGCAGGGGCGATGTACGGGCCGATGCCCCCTGCGGCGACGGCTGCCGCAGCCGCTGCGCTGCTGCCATGACCAGCCGATGACGAGAACGACGCGGACGACGGCGAGAGCTGGCTAAAGTGCTCCACGACGTGGAAGTTCATCAGCGCCCAGGCATGCCACGCCTTGTAGCTGCGCGGTTCCAGCTCCGTGCACAGCTTGAGCGACGCGAGCACGCTCGGAATCGACACACGCTCCAGCTGCTGCTCGTGGTAGTTGAGTTGCCACTCGGCCATCTTGAGATGGCACTTGACGAGCAGCTCCTCCTCGCCGCTCGCGCCGACGAGGTTCCCGAACGAGGCCGCCGCAGCGCTTACGCCTACGCCAAAATGGCTCCCCCCACTACTGGTGCTACCTCCAAGGAACTGGCTGCCCGGCGTTCGGTGACTGCGCGACGAGATCTTGGTCACGAGGTGGTGCAGCTCGGTCAGCGCCTTCTTCTTCTCGCCGACCGCCCACAAGTGCTTCAAGTACGCGAACGCGACGCGATTGTGCTCCTTCTCACCGTACCCGAACGGAATCGAGCTCGCAGAGAGCGACCCGGCCATCATATCCGACAGTCCACTAGCAGAGCCATTGCTACTACTACTACTCACAGATCCGCCGGACAAGTTCACGCCGAGCGAGTTCGTAAACACTCGCAGCGACAGCGACAAGTTCCCAGATTGGCGGCACAGGCTCGCGAACTGCAGCCACGTGTCGATATCGTCGCGCGGCGAGAGGACGAGCGCGCGCACGGCGAGGATCTGCTGCCAGACCTCGACGACCTGCTTGCAGCCGCCCAGGCGCGTCTGCCACATGCGCACCATGTGCCGCTTGTAACGCGCGGCCTCCTCGCTCTTGGCGACGTGCATGCGCAGCTTCTTATACGTGATCACCTCCTCGAGCTCGCTCAGCTGCTGGAGCGTGACCATGCTCCGGTACGCGCGGCTGTACGACTCGCCCACGAGCGCCCCGAGCTTCGTGTCGAGCGTCTTCCGCGTCTCATCAATCAGCAGCGCGGCTTCGTCAAACTTGCCGTGGTGCACCGCGAGTACGGATCGGTACAGACTCGTCTGCGTGTCTTCCTCACCGGTGCCCGACGCCACAGAGAAGAGTGACGCGGACGGCACCGCGGCCACTGCCGCCGTCGTTGTCGTTGAGGGCGGCGGTGAGCACTCGGAGATGTACTGGCTCATGTTCTCCCACTGCGAGAGACACCAACTCGCGCGCGCGCCCAGCATCGCCACTTTCTTCAGCGCATTCTCCTCGTGGTCATCCGCGCCGCTGCTGCTCGGATGGAGCGGCAGAACAGTACTGCTACTACCGCCAGTAATAGTGCTCGAGCCTGAGAAGCTGCTCGCGCGTTGCAGATTCGCCTGCATACCACTGCTGCTGGACGACGAGTTCACGCGGGTGAGCAGTCTGGCCGCGCTCGAGGGCACACGGCGCGCGGGCTGCGTGACGGGCTGCGCGTGCAGGTGCTTCCAGACGGTGTCGGCGAGCGCCGCGAGCTCCTCCCACTCCCCCAGTGCCTCGAGACACCGCATCTTCCCGATGCACACTTGCACATCGAGTGACGGCGCTGCTGCGCTGCTGCTATTGCTACCGTTGCTACTCTCAGTGTCGAGCGCTCGCGCTGCCGCTAGCTTCTGATCGTACAGCGCGAGCGCAGCTCGCCAGTCCTGCAGCTTCTCGAACCACGTCTCCTTCACCTGGATCACGCTGCGGTGGTGTTGCTGTGCGTACTTGAGGATCCCGACGGCCGCCTCCGGCTGGCCGAGCTGGTTGTTGATCGAGATCAGCGCCTCGATGCACGTGCTCGGCGACGTGTGAAACTCAAGCTCCTTGTAGTGCAGTGCCTTGGCATACGCGTGGCACTTCTGCGCAAGCTCGCCGAGCTCGCGGATGTCGATCGGCAGCGCCTCCACGTCGTGTTCCATGAACTCGGCCAGGTTGAGCAGTGTCTGCAGGATCTCGGCTGGGATTGTGTCGCTCTGGAACGCCGTCTCGAGCGCACGCACGAGGTAGTCCTGGTACTGCTCGTACAGCTCGTTCCAACATGATACGAATGCCGGGTTGAACAGCGCGCGCGCGAGCGGGTTGTACGCCTGCGCGAGCGCGCAGCACGATCGCAGCGCGGCCGACGGAGATTCCCGCAGTAGCTCGATCGAGAAGCGCCGCATCCACTCGGTCCAGTCTTCCTTCGTGCTGCGCTGCGACGCCTCCCATGCGCGCCGCAGATTCTGCTGGTTCACGTGTAGCCGCACGTTCGACGACGGCGCGGCGCCAAGCGCGGTGCCGCCGGTAGCAGACCCGCCCGCAGCGGCCTGCACCTCCGAGAGCATCGTCTTCACGCTGCTGCCGTTGAGGAACGCCGGGTGCTCCAGCAACTGGAGCGGCACGCTCCCGCCGCGCCGAAGCGTCTCGAGTGCGTGGTGCACCAGTTGTGTGGCCTCGAGCGTCGACGGTTCATGCTGAGACGGCAGCGAGCCAACGATCTGCAGCACGAGCGGCTCGAAGTTCAGGAGCTCGTGCTGCAGCTGGTACGCCATCGCGCATAGCGCGTAGAGCATCACCTCCGAGAACTTGGTCGCCTCGGCTCGCGTCGCAGCGACGGCGGGCGCGCTGCCGCCACTGCCCGAGGCGCCGCTGCCACTGCCCACCGCTGCAGTGCCCGCCGTCCGGCTGAAAAAATGCGACCCCTTTGCCGAGATCTGCTTGGCCACGCGCGCGAACGGCTGCAGGATGCGTGCCCCAGCGTAGTTCTCGAACTTGGACACGACGCAGATGCGCGCGAACGCGTAGATGGCCATGACCTTGACGTCCAGCGGCGTGTCGACGTTCTCCATCAGCCGCGCGAGCGCCGGCACGAGCAGGTACACGTAGTCCTCCACGGCGTCCCGGAACACAATCAGCGACTGGACGACCTGGACCTGGATCGCGGCGACCGCGCCACCGTTGCTACTCTTGCCGCCGAGTTTCTTGAGCTCGTCGAGTCCGCTGCCCGCGCTATCCGCGTCGATATACAGCGCGTTCTCGGTACCGCTACCGCCAACACCGCGGCCAGCGGCGCCAGCAGTCAGCTGTTTGAGTCCCGGACGGTCGCTTGCGGCGTGGTGAGCGCCGCCGTGCGCGCCTCCGACGCCATTTATGCCACTCGGAAGCTCCACCAGCGGCGACCCGGATAATCCGGCGCCGCCGCCGATGCCGTTCATCGCAGAGATGGTACTGCTCCCAGGCACAGCCCCATGGTCACTCGCGTCCGTGTGATGCAGCCCGCCCATGTCAAACACCTCTGGCAGCGGCTGCAGCACCTCCAAGATCTTGGGCAGCAGCTTGGGGAAGTACTCTGCACGGAACTCGCGCGGCGCCGCTTGCGCAATCTTCTCCATTAGGCGGACGATCTGCGGCAGGTGTGCGCCCCAGAAGCGCAGCGCGAGCGCCATGATCGGCGGGAAGAACGGCTTCATGTGGCCATGCACGATCGAGATGAGGTTCGTGAGCTGCAGGAAGAGCGACTCGCGCAGCCGCGGCTCGCCGCGCGCCAGCACCCGCAGAAACGGCGGAAGGATGTACTTGAGGAACGGCACGCACTGGATAGACAGACTCTTGAAGATGAACATGATCGCCTGGATGACGCCGTGGTGGTGCACGCTCAGCGACGGCTCTTTGAGAATGCGCAGCAGTGCGTGGATCGCGACCGTCGGGAAGTACGCCTCCGAGGACGGAGAGAGCTCGGTCGGGTCCAGCTCCATCTCGGTGTCCAGCAAACTGCTCTCAAAGTCGAACGGGTCGTCGCCATACATGCTCATCGCAGCTGAGCCCTTCTTCTTCGTCAAAGCCGACGCGGCGGCAGTGCCAGAGCCGGTCGAGCGACTCACCGATGACCCAGTGTACGACTCGGGCTCGCTGGTCGCCATCGCGGATCGGCTGCTCCCGCTGTCGGGCCGCCGCGTGCCGATCGGTGCCGCCGTGAACAGCTGCAGCTCAATCTGCTGCTTTTCGTCCAGCACCTCGCTCGCGAGCTTCATGTTGAAGCCGGAGAAGTTGATGTTCACACCGAGCGCCTTCAAGTCAAGATCCAGCTTGGGGTAATTGTGCTGGAGCTGATGGGAGGAAGCGGAGGAGGGGCCTCCTTCCGTCGTCGCCACAGTCGAGGGTTCCTTGCCTGCTGCATCGCTACTACTACTCGCATCCGGCTTGCTTGTGGCCGCGGCGTCGTTCGCTTCTTGAAGCGATGCTCGCGAGATACACAGCTTGTACTTATACGGGTCGAGCGCGCCGAGGATGCCGATCGTCTTCATCGCCTCGCGGCGCAGCGGCCAGGGCGTCGACGCGCTGTGTTGCAGCAGACTCAGCAAGATCTCAAGCAGCTTCGGGGATGCCAGATACGGGCGGATCACGCTACCCGTGCTCCCCGCGAGCTGCCCGAGCGTCTGGAGCGCGATCTGGCGCTTCTCGATCGACGAGTGATCCTGCAGCGTATGGATGATGAGCGGGAACAAGTAGTGCTCGTACGCCGCGAGCTGCGTCTGGGAGACGAGCGCGAGCTCGCCAATCGTCGTCAGCACGGCGCTCGCGAGGGTCGCATTGCCCTGCACCAGCTTGGGGAGCAGCACCTGGAGTACGCGCACGATGTACGGGTCGATGAGGTGCTGCGCGCCGCGGATCAAGAACCCCAGCAGCCGCGTGCTCTCCTCCTTCATGCGCATATCCGGCGTGTGCTCGAGCTCCGTGAGCAGCTGCACGAGCACACGGCGGAGCGACGGGATCACGAACGCAGGGTTCCGCGGCGCCAGGCGCTCCAGCAGCTGCATCGCCCGCTCGCGGATTTCGCCGCTCTCGTCATTCAGGAGCGTGAACACCATCGTCAGGTGCGCCTCCTGGCTCAGCAGCTCGTCGAATCGCGCGTCGAGCGAGTCCACGACGCTCTTGCGCACGAGAACGTCCATGTCCGAGATCCCAACCTGGAGGAGCTGCGTGAGCACGTGGTCGATCACGCGGCCGCTCGGTCCGCGCTTCGTCACGCGGCTCCAGCCGCTCTGCACCGACCCCAGCGGTATCGGAAGAGAATGCGGCGAAGGACTCAGTGAGCTGCTCGTGCTGAACACGCTGGTGGACAACGCACCGATCCCCGGGGTTGCAGACGGCAGCAGAAGCTTGCTGCACGTGACCACCGCCTGCTTGCGGATCCGAGGGTCCGCGTTCTTCAGGTACAGCGCGACGCAGTCCCGAACGAACGGCAGCAGGCAAAAGTTCCCGCTAAAGTCAAAGCAGCTGAGTGTGCGCAGTGACAGCAGGATGATGTCGATCTCATCCCCGGTGTCCCCTTTGATGAGCAGCGCTGGCGAGTGGTGCGCCCCGCCGCTTGAGACCGCATTCTCGTCGTCCGCGCTCGATGACGTCAGACCGGCCGTCTCGGCGAGCGCAATCGAGCCGCGCTTCATCGACGAGAAGAGCGCGAACACTCCCGACGGCTTCACATGCGTCTTTTCGATATGCATCGGGTCGCCGGTATCGCTCCCGGTGTGCAGGCCGTCGCCGCCGTCGCTCGTCCCGAGCGCAGCAAAACTCGTCGCGCCCTGCGAGAACGGCACGCCGCGCAGGATCACCGAGATCTCGTTGAGCAGCCGTTCCTGCACACTCGGCAGCGCGTTCGGGATGCTCCCAACGATCTCGGTAAGTGCGTCGATGAGCGCGTCCGTGAGCCCGCCTTGCATCATGATCTCCAGGAGCTCGTCGAAGAGATACTTCTCGAACTTGTCCCCGAGCGCGCGCGACAGGTTCGCCACGCACGTGAGCGTCTCGACGCAGAAGAGCTTGTTCTTGGCCTTCCTCTTGCGCGTGTGCGGGGCGAGTCCCTCCTTCACGAGCTTGACGATCGGCGGCAGCTGCGGCAGGATGTGCGGTCCGACCGCGAGCGCCAGCCGCCCGAGCGACAGGAACGCAATCCCGCGCTCCGATGCCGACGTGTTGGTCGCGATGCGCTTCATGAGGTGCGAGAGCGAGATGCCCAGGTAGTGGCGCACGAACGCGTCCGAGCAGAACTCGGCGAGCTGAGGCAGCAGCACGCACACCGTGCGGTTCACCAGCTTGTCCTTGGCGTCCTTGTAGAGTAGCACGGTGTCGCAGACTTCCCGAAAGCGCGGCACCATGAAGCCGCCCGTGTTTTGCAGTAGCTCGCCGATGACGAGCAGCGAGCCGTGCACGCACTCCCAGGAGGCGTGCGCGCCGTTAGCGATCGCCGCCGCCGCGGACGGCGAGATCGTGAGCGAGGAGGAAGAAGAGGACGAAGAAGAGGACGAGGACGCGGGGATACGCTGACTACTACTACTACTAGTGGGCGCGGTGGCGCGGCCGACGCTGAGCCCCTCGAAGACCTGGTCGTAGACCTTGCAGTACCACTGCACGCGGTGGCGCGTCTGGCGGCGCGCGATGAGCTGCAAGCAGGCAGAGAGCGCCTCGGTGGCCGCCTCGCGAATCTCGACGCGCGGGTCGCGCACGGCACCCCAGATGGACTGAAAGAACGTCGTGAGGCTCACGTGGAAGAGCGTGGGCGCCGAGCGCGCGAGTTCGCGCAGCACGAAGCACGCGGCGAGTCGGCGCTGCGAGAAGAGCGCAGTGTCCGGACGTCCCGCGCCCGTGAGCCACTCGAAGGCGCGCTTGACCTCGAAGTCGACGAAGGCCGCGACGAGTGTGCCGCTCACGCCACTCGTAGACGCCAGGTGGCCGAGCGCGCGCGCAGCAGCCACGAGCGCGGCGCGCGACGCGTGCGGCTGCGCCAGGAAGCTGCGCAGGTAGTTGGCGTAGCGGATGACCTGGTCCTCGGCCGAGAGGTCGATAAGCACGTCGATGGCCGCGAGTCCGCCGAGCTGCTCGGCCTCGCTCGCCGCCTGCAGCAGTGCGAAGAGCTGTGGCGTGAGCTGCGCCAGCACCTTGGCGTACGTCTCGGCCGAGAGCTGGCGCGCGAGCGTGGCCACCACGGCTGCCAGCTCCGCCGCGCGCTGCTGCCGCGCGGCCGCGTCCTTGCTCTTCAGACGCTTCACGAGCCGGCTGAGCACGTGCGCGACGTGCTCGCGCTCCTTGTACGCGGCCATTAGAGCGTTCCTGAGCTTGAAGGAGGATGCACAGCAAGTGTGCGAGAGCCAAAGAAGACCCACGCGGACGAAATAGTTCGTGAAGAGCGTACTGAAGTGTACGAGCGAGCCACATCCACGGCGACATATGTCAGTAAACCGAGGGATCCTTTGCGTATGGTACCACCTCACGCGCCTCCAAAGAGAGACGCTGCTGTGTTGAAGGGGGCTCAAGGTGACAGCCAGCATGGTAACACCTGCCGATTCGTGCGAGCAACGAAAGCGAGCAATGAAAACGAGTTGCCGGTGCTTCGGCGCTGTGTATTCATTCATTCGGCCACGCGACACAAGTAAAGGGCAAGATCAAAGAGTGGAGCGAGCAGCTCGCGCGAGCGCTGGGATGCAACCTACTGAACGCTGCTGCGCTGCCCAAGAAAAGAAAACGCACACGCTCACGACGCGCGCGCGAACGGCGCCGCCAGCGTCGCGTGCTGCGGCTGCAGCTCCACGTGCAGCGCCTTGTGGCTCTGGCGTGAGAGTTGCGCCGCCTTCTCCAGCTGCAGCGCCAGGTCGAGCTGGCGGTTGCGCAGCTGCTCGACGCTCCGCTTGCGCTTGAGGAGCGGGCGGATCGGCAGCGTCCACAGCGACGGCTTTTTCGTCTTCGGAGCTGCTGCTCCTGCTGCTGTTGACGCTGTTGACAATGCCGACGTCGAAGACGACGAACCACTGTCTGCGCGCCGGAAACGGCGCGAGCGGGAGGGGAGCGACACCGAGATGCCCGACCTGGAGGTCGGACGACGGCAGCTGGCGCTCGATGACGAGGAAGACGACACAGGCGGCGACTCGACGTCTATCACAGCAGTCGGCTCCATCGGGGTCGGCACACTTGATGAGGATGAGGCAGGTGGAGCAGGCGCTGCCACCGAGACACCGCCGGAAGCACCACTGTCTGCAGCGCGCGACGTCGCGGTGCGGTCGCTGAACACCAGCGTGTCGCACTGGACGCACACCTTCTGCGGCTTGTGGACGCCTTGCCATGGGATCGGCCGCATCACGTCGCTCAGACACTTTCGGCAGCAGCTCTCGCCGCAGTTGCGGCAGTGGTGACGCACACGGGTGACGCGGAAGCGCGACCTGCACGAGAAGCAGCTCGAGCGTTTCTGGAACACAGGAGGCGCCGCCGTCGTCATCACTGGTGCAACGTTGCCATCAGCTATCGTCTGCTGCTGCTGCTGACGACGCAGCTCGTCATTCTGGCGATTATGCTTCTCGATCTCGTTGAGCAATAACTCGATGCTGGTGCGGAAGAGCGCCGGGTCCTTCGCGCGCTCCTGCTGGCGCTGCAGCTTGGCGAGCTTCTTGAGGCGGCGACGGTCGCGCTGCAGGCGCTTGCGCGCGCGGCGCTTCTCGCGGCGCTGCGCCTTGGCGTGCTGGCGCTGGAGCTTCTGGAGGAGGGCGCGCTCGAACTTGGCGCGCTGCTGCTCCTGCTGCTGCTCCTGCTTCTCGCGCGCGCGGAGCTGCTTCTCCTGCTTCTTCCACGCGCGCTGCTCACGCTTGACGCGCGCGCGCTCCTCCTTGGCGGCTGCGTGTGCGCGCGCGTTGCTCTCCTTCTGCTCGCGCCGCAGCTGTGCGAGCCGCGCCTTCTCCTGCTGCTCGCGCAGCTTCTCCTCGTCGCTCTTCTTGCTGCTGGAGAAGAACGGCAGGCGCATCGCGGCGTATCGTGCGGCACGCGCGCCTTTCTAAGAAGAGCGGGTCTCACTTGGGCACGGGGTGGCAAATCTGCAAGTGGTGGCGCTCAGCCTCCGGCGTTGAAGCTTGTGGCTGGTGTATGGCTGGGAAGCGGCGCGATCTTTGATGGGAAGCGACAGAGTATACAAACACCCAGATAAACATACAACTCTGCTGTGGGTGATCAAGCAACATTTTATGCTTTCACTTGCGTTTTGTATCGAAGTGTCTATTGTGGACCTGTCGCTTCAATCTTGAAACGGTGCAATTTTTTTAGTGGGCTGACGCCTCGCGAACATTGCGCGAGGCGCGTCGCCTATGCTTTCTTTGACTGGCGCTCGTGACGACACGTCGGAGCGAGTCGATTCTTGTCGACTCGACTCGAGCGTGAGCCGACAGCTCGTACTTCGAGCAACGCATTACGCTTGCGCATATCTTGTTTGTGGATACAGTGTGTCGTGCGAGTCAAGGCAGAGAGCAAGAGAAGAGTCCCGGCACACGACAAAAGAGGCGGTGGAACCATTAGGGTGGACCTTCCTGCGCGGTGCCTTCCTGATCCTGACTTTCTTCGCGCAGACGGCTCTCTTGTCGATCTCTCTCTCTCGCGCGCGCGCGCGCTCGCTCTCTCTCTACCATGCGAAGATGCGCTCGATTGCTTGCTTCCAGCGTGCAGCGAACCATCCGATGCGCCGAGCATGAAGGATTGTAGCCATCCTCATGGTGATCGTGATTGAAGTGGTGAGGGTTGCGTCCCTCTTTCGCGTTGTTCCGATACTCTCAAGATGGATGGCGGACATCCACTCGAACTCAAGTCTTCCTCGCATGCTTTCAGTACTGAGCTGACAAGAGAGAGAGAGAGAAAGAGAGAGAAGCGACGATCACTGAGCTGCAACATCAATCAATAGCGCAGTGGGAGAAAGAAGAGAGGGGGGATTTCTTGGCAGATTGCTTGTGTAGAAGTGAGAAGGATAGATGGTGAGAGTGCTCGCTCGCTTTTCCTTCAACACCAGTCGCTTCGAGGCTTTGCATGTAGATGCTGCGCAGCCCAGTCGCACCACCCACCTCGTTTGCATCGAGAAGAAGGCGCCACCCCGTTCACAATTCGAACATAGTTTCTTCGACATTGTGTCGGCTCATGGCAGGCAAGTAGACGGGATCTTAGCTCTCACGCGTCCTAGAGCTAGATACCGAGAGGTTCGTGATGCAACACGGCCAGAACAGTGGAGCTTCGCTCGCCATGTGCGAGTATGGCCACACCACGCTTCGTGTCGCTGTCGATGAATATTCTCGCGCAATAGTCACCTGTGCATGCTGTACCTCGAAGCGCAAGCTGCTCGAGTCGCGATGAACCTCGCAGCATCTCGCACGAGCCTCAGCCACTGATTATTTCGCATTGCGTACGCTCATGCAATTTTTTGCGAGCTGTCGGTCGGTTGAACACCACAAGAACTCTTCGCACCACCACCATCGCAACTTCGCCCTTTACCAATGCTGTCAACCATGTCATTGAGCACAGAAGCAGAATGAATCGTCACCAAGTTGTATACAAGCATCGAGCGAGCGAGAGAGAGCAAGATAGAATCAGAACAGACAGACAGACAGACTTCGAATGAAGGGGGCGAGTGCGATCTGGGTCCGCTTCGTCTTCTCTGTGTGAAGTGCTGTTCGAAGATTGATGTCCGCCTTGAAAGAACGATTGGATGCTTGGTCTTGATTGCGGTACATGAACAAGGGCAAGCGTTCAGCACTTGCTGAGGACGTACTCCACTGCGAGGGGAAAGCCATAATCGTCTCTCAAGAGCACCATACATCAGTGGTGATGCAAGTAGGGAGCGGGTGGCGCACCAGCAGCAAAAACCTGAAGAGAGGAAGAGCGCACCAACTTCATCCACACCACCACCGACGTAATTGTACAACGAGACGCTTTGGTCCTACCCGCTTGGCATTGCTCGAGGAAGTCGCTCTCCACTCCCCCTGAATCTACGCACACCTCACAGCGTGTTGACTGCACAAGGAAGGAACATTGTCCACAGCCCAGCTTCACAGCCTGGAGCGCACGACTCGCTGCATCTTCTGCGC
>JAASFZ010000520.1:0-16062 GCA_023334075.1 Globisporangium nunn | reverse complement strand
TGACCACTGCGGTCGGCTCCTTCTTCGGGTTGCCGTCGTAGAACATGTCGCGGACGACAGTCGTGTCGTGCGAGACCACGACGCTCCCCGCGCGCGTCGTCGGCACGCCGAGCGCGTGCATGTGTTCGCTCGCGAGGAACTCGCGCAGCGTCGATCGCTGCACCACACGGGCACATTTGAATGAGCTGGCCGCGTCGATTTCTCCTTAGGAGTATGACTATCCGCCCCAGCATATTCAGTGTGCACGCACCAGCACCTTCCGGCCGTCGGCCGTGCGCGAGTACGGTGTCAAGCCTGCACCCTTGAGCTGCATCTCCCAGCGCTCACGGGCGTTGTTCACGACTTCACCTAGGTAGATGGCCGCGCCGTCGCCGAGCTGGCCGGAGAAGTAGCCAAACTGGTGGCCGCAGTAGCACTGCGCGGCGGTTTCAGAGCCCGCGAAGAGCTCGTTGCCGGCGAGGAACGGCACCAGCTCGTCGACAGGCACGATGTCCCCCGTTGTCGTCGTCGGTAGGTCGCTCTCGCGGCGCGCGACGTCGATGCCGGCGAGCGCGAGCGCCGCAGGCGACGCGATGACAAGCTGCGGGCTCGCGAGTGGCGTGGGCGACACGCGCGAAAAGCAGGCGCCGCGCACGGCGCGCACGTGGTTGCCGCTCTCCTCGTCGATCGGCAGCTCGCGCAGCACCGCGTTATCAAAGCGTTCAGCGGCGGGCGAGCCCTTGCGCCAGACGCCGCGGCCGCGCGTGACGCTAATGCGGCGGCTGGCGGCGGCGGTGGTGGCGCGCATCAGCGGCGGGCAGTGGCGCAGCAGCAGCGGAGCACTTGCGCTCGAGCGCGCAAATTGAAGAATGCGCCACGCCATTTCGGAGGTTTGCCGGTTGGGCAGTTTGATTGTGCAGCAAATTGTGGGGATCATCATCAGGCTGCCGCACCCATGTCCTCCGCCGCCAACGCGCAGTCGCACTCGCCGCCGTCGTCGCCGTTGCCATCTTTCCAGTCGCCCTCTGCACGTCTCTGTCGTCGCGTGAACCATCTCTGCGCGCGTTTGTCATCGCTAAACGCCACGCGAACCCCATTCGCAAGCTCGCGCTCTGTGGCCACGTCGACGTCTGGAGGATTCGGTGCCGGAGCTGGAGGCATCCAGTCTGCGTGGCGTTGACTGCGAGTCCTCCGCTCGCTGGCTGCAAGGGCCTCCAAGACACGCAGCCGGACGCACGCGTATTCGGCTCCGTGTGGGCACTGGAAGAGCTTCAACAATGCGGGATAATGCGAAGGCCGAGCGCATGGGCTGCGCCGAATCTCTTGCAGCGATGGCCTGCGAACGCAGCTGACGCCAGCGACGCACCCACCATGAAGATCCTGCGACCGGACGGGCGAGCGGCGCTTCGAGTGGAAGTCACTCTCGAACTCGCGGCTAACCGCGCAAAGCTTCCGAGTAGCAGCAGCAGCAGCAGACGCCATGGCGGAGATCCGCGCGCTCGAAGGCTTCTTCGTGCGCGACGGCAGCAGCGAGGGGTACCCTACAGCGGCAGATGCGCCCCAGCTCTTCAAGAAGTTTGCGCTCGCGACCGGCAGCTGGGCAGAACTCGAGGCGCGCGTGGCGAGCGCAGGCGCCAACGTCAAAGTCGTGTACTTCGTGCGCCACGCCGAGGGGATCCACAACGCCGCGGAGCGCGAGTACGGCACGGAGCGCTGGGACAGAGAGTTCGCCAAGAGCGACGCGTACCTCGACGCCGACCTCACACTGTTCGGGATCGAGGACGCACGCAACAAGGGGCCGGGAGCGCTCGCTGCCGAGCGCGCGCGCGGGATGCCGCCCGTCGCACGCGTGGTGGTCTCGCCGCTCTCGCGCGCGATCCACACGGCTGAGCTCTTCTTCGTCGACTACCTGCAGCAGGTGCCGTTCACGTGCCTCGAGCTCTGCCGCGAGATCATGGGTGTGAACACGTGCGACAAGCGCAGACCGCTTGCGCATCTCAAGACCAAGTTCCCGCGTGTGGACTTTACGCGCGTGCAAGACGAAGACGACGTGCTGTGGTCGCCGACGCACCGCGAAACGGACGAAGAGATCAAGGCGCGCGCGCGCGTGTTCCTCGAGCAGCTCTTCGACGTGGCGCCGGAGCGCTACGTCGCGGTCGTGGCGCACTCCAGGTTCATGCGGTGCCTCTATGACGCGCTGCTGCCAGGCCAGGAGGACATCTTCCCGGCCAACTGCGAGGTCATCCCGCTGGTGCTCGAGCGCGTGGCTGCTCCTCTTCAGTAGCGACGACGGCTCCCGAGCTTCGGCAGTGATGCCGCTTGAGCATCATCAGCGCCAGGTTCTTTCTTCCTGCGCATTGAGAAGACATCGCTTGAATCCACCACTAGTTGAATGTGTCATGCTCATTTGCGCTGTTCGGGGCTCTCAGGGCTCTCGGGGCTCTTAGGGCTCTCAGGGCTCCCAGAATGCTCAGGGATCTTAGGCCACGCATTCTGTCGATTGCATTATCAGATTCAGTCAACCGTCTCGTGTCGCTTCGTCAGCTGTCTACCCGTCTCAGCATGGGCAGCTTCCTGAGCACGTCGTCGTCGGCGTCGTCTGCGGCATCCAAGCGCCCGCCGTCAAAGGGGTCCAGCGCTCGCCTCGCCGGCAGTAGCGACCAGGCACCGTCCAGCTTCCCGCTCTCCCTCAGCGAAGTCGAAGCCGAGCCGGCAGTGTGGAGCCAGGAGAGCCGCTGCGTCACGATCCAGCGCTTCTTCGGCTTGCTCCCGGACTCGCCGGTGCGGTGATCGTCGCTGGTGCCTAAACTCTTCGTGATATGTATCGCCAGCACGCTGGCTAACACTCGCCGATGTGAAAGGCGGAAGAGCTCAAGAAGAAGCAGCGCTATCCACATTTCCAGCCCCGATCGTCCGCGTACGTCCGTCGCACTTGGCTGCTTGCGCTTGCTGCCGCGCTCACCACCGAGACTTCCTGCTACTGCTACGCTTGCGGGGACTCTGTAATCGAGCGGACAGGACGCTCGACCTGCACCTGCACCTGCGCGCAGACGCGGCCGTGAAGGTGCAGCGAGTGTACCGGCGCTACCGTGTGTTGACACGGTGGCACGACGTCGTCCGGCCGATCCTCGAGCTCGCGCGCAGTCGCATCGAGAACCGCCAAGCGGATGAAGAGGAGGAGCAAATCACACTCGCCAGGTTCCGTGAGCTGCTCGGCGCTGGCTTCTCGGCGCACAAGGTGTCGATCACCGGCGCGCTCAAGGCGATCCACCTGCTGCTCGTCGTGAACGCAGACGCCGGGGAGTGCTACCTCACTTGGTCGCCGTCCCGCAAGCGCCAGCCTCGCATCAACCTGCGTACGTCGACGCGTCCACTTGGTGTCGTTCCTCTAGACAGGCAGGTGGATACACTTAACTAACGGCCTCGCATCGGATGCGGCGAGCAGATGACGTTGAGGAAGTCGTGCCGGTGCTGCGCACCGGGAACAAGCACGCGTCACGCCTCGCGAGCAAGGTGAGCCACCGCCGAGGGCTCATCATCGTGTGCAAGAGCCACCACCGCGGCCGCGTGGTGCTCGAGATGGCATCGAAGCGCGAGCGAAACCTGTTGCTCTGCGGCTTCGAGCGCCTGCTTGAAGAGATCAACAGGCTCGAGCCGACGCTGGATGACGCCGGCGCGCTTCGCAAACGTCGTCCGCGACATCAAAGCGTGATCGAGTTCTTCGATCCCGAGATTCGCCTGCCAGCCCTTACAGTTGCGGGGTCAGATCCCATGGAGACGTCGCTCGCGACCTCACCGCTGTCTCGCTACGGATCGGCGAAAGCGCCAAGTGATAAACCGGCGTCGCCGACAGCTACAGCAAGGCGCAACTCCACAACGATGCAGCAGCTCTACTCGACGCGCTTCGATTCGGCGTCAGGCACGTCCACACAACTGCGGAGACCAAGCGCGGTCGCGGCTGTACCTGCTAGGACGTAGCTGTCGTCAACCGCTGTGCGTCTGCGGAAACTCCGGAGCCATGAGTGCGTTTGTGCGTATAGAGAGGACGCGAAGCTGTCCTTGCTTCTCCAGCGCACGTGAACTCAGAACTTCGAAAGCGCGTACGAGTGAGCACTTCTATCCGTCTGTCTATTCGTGCGTGCATGTGAAGTGCTGCGGTCTTCAGTCCTCTTTCTCGTACTTGGAGTTGACCGGGAAGCGCAGCCCGAGCGACCGCAGCGTGCTGGGGCTCTGCACGGGCACGAACCAGTACGGGAGCTCACGGAAGGTCCCGAACACCTGCTGGAAGTTGCGCACGACACCGAGATCGAAGAAGTTGACGTAGTACGGCTCCCGGCGCTTCTCGTAGAACTCGAGCGTGCTGTAGTTGCGCGCTGTGAAGAACAGGTGCAAGAGGTAGAAGCACAAGAGCGCGGCGCCGAGGCAGAAGCTCACGAAGAACACGAACACAATCTGGGATATCACAGCGGACAGGGAGCAGAGCGTAGTTGGCATCAGAGACGCGCGCTACCCTCGTCCATCGCTCCTAGCAAAGCGCACCTGGAACGACGGCGAGAGGAACCGCAGCTTGCCATAGACGTAGAGTTTCGCCGAGTGGTCCAAGCTGTCAGCGAGCAGGTAGCAGAAAAGCAGCGAGCTCTGGTACAGGCACGTGGCGGAGCTCCAGCCGAGGAAGAGCAGGAAGAACTTGTAGTTGTAGAACCCAATGCACCTGCCCACGCGCCAAACAAGCGTGCATGTGAGTCGCGACTGCGTCTCGCCCACACAAGCACACGACGCATCTGTCGCACTTGTTGATGTAGACGCAGTGGTGGTCCATCTTGAGCACGCAGCGGCGGCACGTGCTGCAGTGGTGCGCGCGGTCGGGCTTGAGCGCGCGACACTTGCGGCAGAAGCGCACATCGCCGTTCATCTTGCTCTCCACCGCCTGCGCCTGCGTCTGCGGCGGCGGAAGTTGTCCGCGCGGTAGCGTATGGCGCGGCACGAACGACTCGCGCGAGAGCAGGCAGCGCGCCAGCGACGCGCAGAGCAGCAGCGTCATCGCGTGAAACGCCGCCAGCTCCCAGACGCGTGCGCCAACTGCCAGCAGCAGCGGCTGCGCGAAGTACGTGAAAGAGCCGTAGAGCCAGCCGATGAGCGTGCACACGACCGTCGGCGCCACGTAGCGCAGCTGCCGCGGCGCGCGCCACCGGCAGCCGCAGCAGCTGCTCATGGAGCGGAGAAGGTCAAGTGGGGCGGGCGGAGTTGAAAGTGGGCGGCCATCCGGATCATAATCGGGAAGAGGCCTTTCTGCGCCTGCTATTCGCCACAGCAGCGCGGCTATACGCGCGACTTATCCGGAAGCAGCGGGCTAGGGCCTTCTCGGAAGCGGCACTCGAAGACAGATCGCCGCAGCAGCAGGAGCTCCAAGCTGCCGCCCGCCCGCCCTGCGTCTCGAGCCGCTTGCGAGAAGGTCCTAGCTCCCAGCCAGGGCGCGCGCGACGGAGGCCTCCCCGCACGCCTCGCAGTACCAGCAGCCCGCGGAACGCAGAACGCGCGCGCAGGCGCAGCGACAAGGCGGCAGAGCGTTTGGGTTGAAACCCGCGCCATGATCCCGCCCATCAAGCGCGAGGCGCTGGGCTTCCAGCAGCAGCAGCAACAGCAGCTGCACGCAGCGAAAGCGCAGACGCCGCCGCACTGCGCGCTTACGGTCACGCAGCAGCCGCCGGCGAAGTGGTACAAGGACCAGTTCGGCCGCAAGGCGACGTTCGACGTGCGCGTGCAGCGCGCGGGCGACTGCTGCGCCGCATGCGTGGACCAGCGCCATCTCGCGGTGCAGCTGCTGTATGAGAACGGGTGGGACGGCCTGTGTTGAGCTGAGCTGCGCTCGCGACGGCGAGGGAATGCGGAGACTGACGCTCCTGGTTGCCACCCAACTGTGCGCGTGCCTGCAGCAAAGCGGTGGAGAACCAGTCGATTCTGCGCATCTCGAGCGGCTTGTGCCTGAGCAAAGACAGCGATGAGAGCACGCTCGCGGTCCGGATCATGGAGGTGTCCAAGAACCACCAGAACCAGGTGTGCGCCTGTGTTGAGCTCTGCATATGTGACAACTACCTAACTGGCAACGCGTTGTGTTTCGCAATGGCGTCGACGCAACACCCAGCGCTTCCGCCTGCAGATTGCACTGCCCCAGTGCCAACTGTCCGGTGCGACGCCGGCGCCTGCCGTCACAGACGCAGTGCTCGTGCTGTCGAAAAAGGTGGGTGCGGTGCAGTCTCTTCAGAGGAAGCGGCGTCGCTGGTTTTGCATGCGATTAACGTGGCGACTCGGATACTGATACGGCATCAGAACAAGCGACCTGCGAAGGGGGACGGCGACGACGAAGCGATGGAGACGCCGTCGAAGGCGAAGCGAAGCAAAGCCGACGAGTTCCTGTCGCCGTCCGCGCGGCCGCACAGGCTCTTGGAGAGTCCGTCCCGCGTGGTGTCGCCGATGGGGAAGAGGAGCTCGCAGAGGATGCGGCCCGCGTCGACGGAGGCGTACTCCGAGGCGGTGTCGGACGCGTCGGATTGGGCGTCGCAGGCGGTGCGCTTCAAGGCGCCGACGGAGAGCGTCTGTCTGTGGGCGAACGCGGCGTACAACTTTTTGCGCAAGCTCCAGTGGCACCGCCCCCTGCCGTCAGGTACGGAGGGAGACGACGACGACGCGGACATGGACGACTTCCTGAGCCACACGAGCGTGAGGTCGTTCCAGTGTCCCGTGTGCCACGCGAGCTACGAGTCCACGCCGCAGCACCGCTCGGACTGCGACCTCAACTTCTTGCTGCAGCAGAGCGGTGTGTTCTACCTTACTGGCTGGCTTAACTGTGTGAGTGCTATACTCGTGCGAGTGTTGAACATGTGACGATCGCCGTGGCCTGTTGTTTCTCTCCAGGTCAGTTCGATTCGTCTCCGAAAGCGAACTCGGAGCAGACTTCGCCTCCGTCGAGCAGTCGTTCTGCTCACAAATCGAAGGACTCGCCGCTGCAGTTTACACTCGCTAATCCCCCAACTACCAGCGCGGCGTTCGCAGCCCCAACCCAACCCACCGCGATGCCATCAAAGTACAACATCACGCAGGAGCTGCTGCAGTTCTCCGAGACGCCGGGCAATGAAGCGAAAGTTACGCCGGCGCCGCCTCTTCCTTTGCCGCATCCACTCAACGGCTTGGCGAAGCCCCTGGACCTGGACACTTGGGAAGGGTACTCGACACTCTCGAAGGTCATGTTCAGGTGAGGCTGGAAGCTATCGCTCGTTGCCCGGAGGTATAAGAGTCGCTAACACCTGTGCACATGCTTCAGCACGTTGGAGATGGAGGGTACATCCACGGCGCAGCAGGATGATGAAGACCAGGACGCTCAGTCCGCGAGTGGGAAGGCCACTTTCTTCCGTCCGAATCTGCTTCCGTCCGCTATAACAGCGCTTCCAGGACTGCGGCCACCGATCGCCGCCTCGCATCTGCACGCAGCTCCGGAGGCGAGCCGCGACCCTCCGTCCAGCTTCTCTAAGCTGGTGTCGAGCATGAAAGAGGTGTCGCCGGACACCGCCGCGTTCCTCCAGGAGCAGGACGTGGAGTTGAACGGGGACGCGAATTTGCTGTGCAGCCTCAGCCGCGTGAGCTTGAGCGATTTCCTCAACTCCGAAGCTGCGTCGGAGGCGGCGCAGCGCGCGGACCCGCAGTACTTTTCGGCGCTGTCGTCGCTGCTGGCGGAGGACCCGAAGAGCCGCTCGAGCAGTGAGGACGGCGTCGCGGTCATCATCGCCGCAGACTTTCGACACTGCGGGTACCCGGCGTTCGACGAGACGTTCTCGCTGCTGGGGTTCTACTTTCTCTCTGGCTCAGCGGTGCGTCAGACTGAGCGCTGATGTGTGATCGCAGAGATTGCTCGCGTGTTCGCGGGTGTGCCGAGCGCCGCTTAACGTGTTTGTTGCAATGCAGGAGCGCTCGAACTGGGATCTCCGCTTCATGCCGAACTTCTACCCGCTGCCGCCCGAGATGCTGCAGGAACTGGACCTGAGCGTGCGCGAGTGGCGGCAAGATGGGAGCCTCGTGTTCGCGAGGCAGACTGCGTCGGCGTCGACGCCGCCGACATCCGTGGCGGAACTGAAGCAGCGTGTGTTGGCTCGGATAACAAAGTAGCTTGGGTTTTGTATTGGATCAATCCTTCGTTTTTGTCACTAGCGAGTTGCGGCTCAGTTTCCAAGTGCCTCGCTCTGATCGCAGCTCGTCCATCATCTCGACACGGCAGCAGTCATGGGGAAGAGCGACTTCCTCACGCCCAAGGCCATCGCCACGCGCATGAAGGTGCGCTGCTCTATCGCTGTGCCAACGCGCGCCTCTCGCTCGCAAGCACGTACTCACGCTCTCTTGCTCGCTCTCCTTTCCGCAGGCGAAGGGGCTGCAGAAGCTGCGCTGGTTCTGCCAAGTGTGCCAGAAGCAGTGTCGCGACGAGAACGGCTTCAAGTGCCACACGACGTCCGAGAGCCACCAGCGGCAGATGCTCATCGTGGCGAGCGACCCGGACAAGTTCATCAGCGACTACAGCGAGAGCGTGCGTGTGTCTTCTTGCTGCTAGTTGGTTGGCTGGCCGCTTGGTGATCGCCGTCGTATCGGAGCTCGTAAACCCGTCTGGATAACGAACTAACTGCACGCACATGCGCAGTTCGAGAAAGCGTTCCTGGAGAACCTGCGGCGGCGCCATGGCACCAAGCGCGTGCGCGCGACCCTCGTGTACAACGAGTACATCGCCGACAAGCTGCACGTGCACATGAACGCCACGCAGTGGACCACGCTCGGGTCCTTCGTGCAGTACCTTGGGCGCACGGGCAAGTGCACGGTGGACGAGACAGAGAAGGTGCGTCACCCGTTTACCCTTCGCTTTGCGTCGACTGCGAACCCTTCAACTGAACAACTGCCGTCGCTTGTCCACAGGGCTGGTACATCCAGTACATCGACCGAGACCCGCGCACACTGGCGCGGCAAGAGGAGCTCGAGAAGAAGGCGAAGTCGGACTTGGACCACGAAGAGCGGAACCGCGCGTTCATCGAGCGGCAGCTCAAGATCGCGCAGGAGGTGGCGAAGGAGCACGAAGACCCAGACGCGCTCCGCCCCACGAAGCTCCAGCGCTCGGACAAGGACGAAAAGATCAAGATCGGCTTCGCGCCGTCAAAGGCGACGAAGGACGCAGGCGGCGACGGCGCGTCGTCGTCCTCCAAGCTGACGTTCAACGTGTTCGGTGGTAGGGACTCGGACAAGTCGGCATCGCGGTCGTCTGCAGATGGTGACGCGGGCAAGCGGAAGCGGAACGCCGTGGACGACCTCATGGCGGAGGAAGAGCGTCGCAAGAGTCAGCTCAGAAAGCGGCAGGAGGACGAGAAGAAGAAGCTGAAGCTCGACCACTGGCTCGCGACGGACATCGTTGTGAAGGTCGTGAACAAGAAAGTCGGCGGCGGCGCGTACTACAAGCAGAAAGGCGTCGTCACGGCAGTCGAGGACAAGTTCTGCGCCACGGTGGAGCTCCTGGGATCCGGAGACGTCTTGAAGCTGGACCAGGACGACCTGGAGACGGTAATCCCGAAAGTCGGGCGGAAGGTTAAGATCGTGAACGGCGCAGGCCGCGGCAGTGTCGCAGAGCTGCTCTCCATCTCGGTGGACGACTTTTGCGCCAAGGTTCGGATCACGAGCGGGTCTCGGAAGTATGTCTGGTGTTTTCTCATGCGTTGTGAGGTGTGATGTTAGTGGGGTGGGACACTAACTAACCGCGTTTGTGTTTCGTGTCTGGAAACCGCAGAGGCGACGTTCTCGACCGCGTCGAGTATGAGGATATCTGCAAGCTCGCAGACGATTAGATGGCGGTGAGAGCGAGCGAACGAGCGAGCGAACTCTCCGAGCAGTCGGTTGCTCATGATATACTATCGCGCGCACGCTCTCATACGAGTGGAGTGTCTGCCAGTTTATGGTGAAGTCGGGCGACTGGACGCGGCTTCACCTGAAGAGCACCACGCGTACAGGCGTCAGCCGGCATCCTCTGGGAGAAAACAACTCACCCCATAGCGCACCTTCATCGCCAGCGCCGCCTTCATCTAGCCGCGAACGCGGAGACTTGGCGGTCGGCACGAGTCCGTCCTCCATGTCCTCGTCGTCCGCCTCCGCGAGCTTGCGCTGCTCCTCCTCCTCCTCTTCCATCTGGAGGTCTTCGTCCAGCGTGGCCTTGAGGTTCTGGATCGTCCCCATGAGTAGCGAGAACTGCTTGTGGCGGAGATCAAGCTTGCTGTCCACTGCTTTGATCGTCTCGAGCGCGTCGCTCGAGCGCTTCTCCTCCACCGCCGACTCTCTGAGGTGGACGAGCAGCCGGATAGATGCGCGAGTCAGTGGAGACCAGCGAATACCAACACTCGCCGCACGTAGAGACAGAGAGACGTACGCTGCGATCTCCTTCCTCGACGGCAGCTCGTTCACCACGCGCGCGATGGACTCGTACTCCTCCTTGTACGCGCGCACCGTCTTCTCCTCGCGTACCTTGGTCTTGAGCTCCTCGATCTCCTTGGACACTTTGCCGATCGACGCGTCTGGCGGCATTTCCCCTGTTCTGTTAGCATGCACAAGCCGCGTTTCCGTCCCGGAGCGCACGCACCAATGTCCGCGTTGAGCGCCTCGTACGCCTCGAGCTCGCGCTGGGACGTGAAGCCCAGGATGTCGGTCTTGCTGGCTTCGAACTCGAGCTGCTCCATCTCCCAGAAAAGCGCGTCCATGGCCTTCTTGCTGCGCAAGTGCGGGCGGCGAGTGAGCAGCGTTGTGGCAAGGGCGCAGCGGCGGCGGCGGCGGGACGCACCAGACGTCCGCGTCGGCGCTCTCGTCCGCCAGGTCGTCGAGCAGCGCCAGCAGTCCTTCGGCGCACTTCTTGAGCCCGGTCTTGCCGAGCGCGCTGGTGCGCGTGAGCAGGCGGCGGCGGATGACCACGTCGTCTGCGACGCGCGCCGCGGCAGAGAGAGAGAGAGAGAGAGCGGCCGTCAGTCGCGGGCGGCAGGCGGTCGCAGGCGCCGGAGGACGCACCTTCGTCCGCCATGGTCGCTTGGTGGGCTGCGCGCGGCTGGCAGTGCCGAAACTAGCCGCAGAGACCGAGGAAAACCCCCGCTCTGAGACCGGCGAGAACGCGAATTACGCGCATGGACACGTGGACCTTCAAGCGACGCAAGGACGCAAGGACGCAATGTGGTTCGGCGTCGCGCCATCCCCATGGCACCAGCCGCAACGCCCGCGCCGCTCCCGCGCGCAGCGCCAAGTGGACCACTCGCCGTGCAACCACGCGTCTGGCCGAGCCGACCGCCACTCGCTGCCCGCCGACGCCACCGCCACCGCCCCGTCTCCGCCTGCTGCTGCTACTGCGTCTCCTCGCCGGCCGCCGCTAGCGCGCGCTTCCGCGCTCCTCCGACCGACGGTGCATCCAACAGAGCACACGCACGACGAGGGCGGAAATGGGGTCGCGACGCGACCTTCGACGACAACCACGAGCACTGGCAGACGCGTCACTGCCGTCTCCAAGTCGCCGCCGCCGCCACCGCAAGAAGACATGGAGAAAGACGACGGAGCTAACAGCAACAACCCGGCAGTCCCCGAGTCCGTGGAAGTGGAGATGCTGGCAGCGGAGCTGGAGCTGCTGGTGGCGGAGCGAAAGAGTTTGCGCAGCGGCGGAGCACGACGCGTTTCCAGAGTCGCCGAGAACGCGCAGAGCGTGGTTTGTCCTCCGGGCGTCCACGTAGACGCTTGGAGTAGTACGACGAGCAGCAGCAATAGCGATGGTGGACCCAGGTGCGCTCGTAGAATGCTGCGCTCGCGACATGTACATTGGAGTCATCACAGTCACTTGACACGAGTTCTGACAGCTCCGAGCCAGTGGAAGCCTTGCCGCCAAAGTCCAGACGCTCGTCTCGAGCGTACGCAGCGTTTGCCGCTGCGAACGCATCCAAACACCGAGCGTTTTCGAGCGAGCACGAGTATCCGCCGCTTGAGTACCAGCTCCAGCCAGAGAACCTTGTCGGTCACACGAGCGGCGTCTGCTCGGTCATCGCGGGCGACGATCGCTACATCGTCTCATGCTCCATGGACCGGTCCGTGAAAGTCTGGTCGCGCTCGTCCTTTGCATGCATGCACACCCTCTTCGGCCACGCCGACAACGTCTCCTGTGTCGACCTCAACGCGCGCTGGCTCGTCTCGGGATCTCACGACACCACGCTGCGCGTCTACAGTTGCGTGGCGGGATTCAAGCTGCTGCACGTGCTCTCGGGACACACTGCGTATGTGACGAAGGCGCATCTGCCAGCAGCACAACCCCAGCGGATCGTGAGCTGCTCGGACGACGCCACCATCCGGGTCTGGAACGGCGAACTCGGCTTCTGCCAGTTCGTGCTGCGCGACCACACTTCTCGGATCACATGCATGTTCATAGATGGGGACCGCGTTTGTTCTGGTGCAGCAGACTCGGCAGTCCTCTTCTGGGATCTGCCTGCTGCACCGTCAGCCTCACTCAAGCGTTCTGATGACAACCGCCAACGACATCAGCGCAGCAACTTTGCTAACGATGGCGATGTTCACGCTGCGCGCGCCTTCCATGTTCACAAAGCGACAGTGCAAGTGCTCGCTGCGAATCGCTCAACTGACTGCAGTACGCTCGTGCTCAGCGGCTCGAATGATGGAACGATCCAGATCTTCAACTTTCTGACAGCAGAGTACGTCGGCTGCTTGGACCACGTGCACTCGCCGGTCTACAGCATGTGTCTGCTCCCGAGCGGCCAGCTGCTGTGCTCGACGGGCGACGGACGGCTGCTCCACTTCAGCGATCTGTACAGCCACCCGCTGGTGAAGTCCGAGCTGCGACTCGCGTCCAAGTGGATCTCGATGCTTCAGCTGTGCGGTCAGACCGTCGTGTGCAGTTCGGACGATTTGCTGTACATCGTCGACGCCGAGCAGCTCCAGGTGCTCGCAGTGATCGAGTCCAACCACGGCTTCGTCAACAGCGTGAGCTGGCTGCATGCGAAGGCGCTCATCAGCGGCGGGCAGGACAACGTGGTGAAAGTCTGGAACATTGCGTGACGCGCTGACTGGCTGTGTGTCTCGCTTACGCCGACGACTGGTGTCGGAGGTTGGCCAAGTGCAGCTTTGAGAGCGTGTTGTGGCGGCTGAGCGCTTCGTGGGTCGGGAACTTGCGCCGACAGAGCAGACAGCAGATCATCTCCGACTGATCATTTGTGGGTCGGCTGGTGTGCAACTCGCGGTCCTTGTCGTCGACTGCAGCAGATGCAGTGCTAGCAGCAACATTGTGGCCGTGTTCTGATGCTGACGAAGGCGTCACTGACCCACGGTGCTTCTGCCAGCGCGTCCAGCCTTGCGCTTTCTCGTCCAGATCAGAGTTCATGATGGACTCCTGCACTGCAGTGTCATCAACACCCGCGCTTGGAGACTCGCTTCGGCGGACGGGTTCGCTACTGCTGCTGCGTTTGTTGCTGCTCGTCCCATTGTCTCGCGAACTCGACGGTGACGACGCGAACGTCCGCTCGAAGCCTTTCGCGTGGAACTCTTGGCGCGCGAGGCGCTCTTCCTCTTCCTGGAACGCGCGCCAGATCTCCTCGGGCGTGCGCGAACGGCGAGGCGGTGGCGGTGGCGGCGGCGGCTTTGGCTCATCGCTCTTCTTCTTCTTCCGACATTTGCGAGGATACAGTGGTGGGCCCCCTGCTCCTGCTGCTGTCGTGGACGGTGGTGGTGGTGGTGCTCTGCGCTTCGCACTCGCCTCTTGTCGCCCAACCAGCGAGCGGAGGTAGCTGCGCTGGGAACTCTCGTCGCTCAGACACTCGTACGCCTCGCTTAGACGCTTGAACGCCTCCTCTGCGTCTGGGGACGACGGCGGTGACAATGATGCAGTTGTAAGTCTCTCCGGTCAGCCAGCGAGGTGTTCGTCAGCAACTGTTCAGCAGCTCACCTGCAGCCTTGTTCTTGTCTGGGTGCACGAGCACTGCGAGCGTTTTGTATCGGCTGCCATGGCGCCAATCGCGCGCACAAGAGCGTTAGGTCTACCACCAAGCAGCAGCAGGAGCAGAAGCGAAAGTCGCTGTACCGGCGCACGAGCGCGATGTCCACGAACTCCGGCGCTGCCAGCTGCAGCACGTCGAAGTGGTGGCTGCCGGCACGCAGTCACTCGCAGGCTCCCGGTCAGTAGGCAGCATGCATTAGAGGACGACGACGACGAAGCAGCAGCAACAACAGATGCGCGTACGCGCAGCGCAGGATGCGCAGGATGTGGTCGTCCTCCTTCGTCATCTGCTAGGAGCCGAATGGTCGAATGGAGTGGTAGTTATCCCGAATAAATACGATCGGTGGTCCTCCTGCTTCCTTTCGTCACTCGTCCTGCTCCATCGCTCCCTCCTGCTCTTGCTCCTGCTCTTGCTCCTGCACTTGCGCCTGCTCCTGCTCCTGCTCCTGCTCCTGCTCCTCCTCGAACTCTTCTTCTTCCTGCGCAGGACGCAGCTGCGCTGGCTCCTGCGGAGTGAGAGCGGCGCCGTCACCCATGTCTTCGTCGCAATCCTCCTTCTCCTCCACTGGAGTCGGGACGTCGTCTGCCGCTGGCTCCTTCGGCGTCTCGTTGGTGTCGTGCTGGCGCTGGCGCTGGTGCTTCGTCCTGTTGGCGAGCGCCTGCACGCGGCGCACGAAGCTCAGGTCGCGCTGCAGCACCTCCGCGTCGACCGGCTACCCACATGAACACCAAAGAGTGAGCTTGTGACACACACACACATGGCGCCATCACATACACAGTTCCCATCATGGCGCACCTCGTCCTCCTGAAGCGCCTCGACCAGCTTCTCGTACTCCTCGATGGCCACGCCCTCGGGGGTCAACTTCACAAGCGGCTCGCCACTCTCGCTGCTCGCACCGTCCTCAGGCGGGTAGTTCTCCAGCAGCGACTCGACCTCCTCGTACAGGTGCTGGTGCTCCAGCACCAGGAACTGGTTCAGCTTGCGCTTCTTGCGCTCCGCCACGATCGCCTGCTCGAGCCGCTGCACCTCCTGGAGCCGAATGAAGCCGTGGCCCCACGGGTACAGCACGACGCAGAAGCCGTCGTCGCGCCGGTAGCCGCGCAGGTACCCAGCACCGACGGGCGTCGCCACCAAGTCGTCCAGGTGGAGTCCGCCTGCCACCACACCGCCTCACTCACTCGTCGTCAGAAGAACCTACTCGCATTCCTAGTACTCCAGCGAATGGCGTACCTACGACGTGCTCCTTCCAGAGCGCAAAACCCTCCACTGGGTCCGCGAGCCACTCGCGCAGAAACTGCGCCACGCGCTCCTTGAGCTGCAGCGACGCCAGCGCGCGCTTGGGGAAGTCGGTGGCGCTGTTCATAGCGTCCGCGTCCGCCAGTGTCGCGCGCACCATCGTGTGCAGGCGCAAACGCCACGTGCGCGAAGGGAGAAGCTGCAGCGCCAGCCGCACGAGCGCCGTCAGCGTGTCCACGCGCCGCGACGGCACCGCCGCCACCGCCTGCAGCAGGTGCAGCCAGCGCCGGTCGCGCTCCTCGTACGCGTGCGTCTTTGGGTGCAGAACGCGCAGCAACACGCTGGCGCGCGCCGGCGCGCCGAACGTCACGGTGTTGCGGCTCTCCGCCTTGCGCAGCTGCAGCTCGCGCAGCGAGAACGCCGGCAGCGCGGCGCCCTCCTCGTCCTCTGGCCGCACGATACTCATGCCTCTGTGCGTTTTTCAGCAGTAACGACTTTCAGGCAATATTGTGGTATTCTTGTGCACGACAAGTACCGGTGCGGCTCGGTTCGGTACGACTCGCTAAGGTTCGGCTCGCATCAGCTTTGTTCGAGATATTCTGGCGCGTGACGAATCGGTCACAACAAGTCGCAGAGTTTCGAATATAAAGTCGTAATGGGAATTTTCAAGGCGCCACTAACTACGAACGAGATCGACTCCGCAGACCAGTTGGCGGATGTACGACCGAATCGTGCGCTCTTCGAGCGGACCAAAGTCCCGCACCAGTCTGCAACCGGGCTCCGTCGTGAGCTGCACACGTCAAAG